>CVRI01000039.1:765317-819089 GCA_900005825.1 Clunio marinus | reverse complement strand
CGAAAGGCAATTTAGCATCAGAAGCATGGTTCATAAGGTTTTGTCTTTATCACATTCATCGTGATTTAATATTTAACAAGAATATAAAATAAAAAATAAAAGGAATGCATTTTTAAAGATATTTATTTCTTCTTCATTGTGCAATTGAGCGTTGTTACAAATTAGTGTTTGAGAACTCATATAAGAATTTGTTCAGAATATTAGCATGCCAGCATAAATCCAACATGAAATCATCAGTAAGTCATAAAACCGAAATGGAGAATATTTCTTAATTCTCCTTTCAACATTCATTCTGCTTAACATAATTAAATACAAAGACATTCTCAAAATTTAAATTATCTTCGTAATGACTTCGTATTTTCTCTCTCTCTCTCCATGATTCATGTTTCTTCATCTTTTCAGTTACATTTCAATTCCTATTGGTCAAAGAACGAATATAAAATCAATTTTTCATTCTAATTTTTGCTACCTGTAAGAGAAAATTATCATAAATCATATGCTTTAGTATTTGTTTATTGATGATTTCGTAGTGACAAATCTAAAGTAACTTCAGTGTTGATTTCATTTAACAAGTCAACAGTTTAATTTTTCTTAAATTTAGATTCAAAAAATAAATTTCAAGTCATTTTAAAAGGAATTAATCAAAGAAAATTTTCCAGTTAAAGTCACCAGTTTAATTTATTGAAAGTTAAAGAAAAGCGTTCAAGAAGTCTCCAGTTAAATTTATTCCAGTTTTCATTAATAGATAATTTGAAAAAAGTCCATTAGCTAACTTCCTAGAAAAGCTGAAGAAAGGCAGTCAACGAGTCATTCAAATTTTGTGGAAATCCGAGAAAAACGCCCAATAAGTCACCAAAATCATTTCTTAATTTCTTACGAATGGAGCTCATCGGGAATTACAAAATTGAGAAAAAGAATTATTCGTATAAATTTACTACATCAAAAGTTGTTTGTTGGTCCTTGATAAACGAAGTTTTTAAAATCAGTGGAGATCATTTGGAAAGCAGCACTGAAGAAGACGTTTCTGAAGCATCGTTTATCAATCAACTGATTTTCTATTTCCCGAGAAATCTTGGGATATTCTTTCCAAATCTTCAAGTGCTTACGCTTTACAGCTGTGGAATAAAACGTATCAGCAAATTCGATCTTCATGGATTACGACGGTTGAAGGAAATCTCATTGAACGGCAATCATCTGGTGACTCTGCCAAACAACCTCTTTGAATCTACACCAGAAATCGAATCAGTTTCATTTTGCAGAAATAAAATAAAATACATTGGGCCGAATATTTTTGATTCTCTTGATAACTTGAGATATGCGAATTTCAAATTAAATAAAAATATTGACATTGTTTTTAAGGTTGACGGCAAAGGCCCGACATTGGAGGAAATGAAAGCATACATCGCAGAATTCTGTCAAGAAATATTTCATGGTCAGGTTAATAATTATTTCGATAACTTAAAGGGTATTTTTGGTAAGACCTTCACGGCAAGACATTCATGGAGCGAACCAATGGAATCTTATATGGACTTTTATTAATTCCTAGCAAATCATCTGAGCGAGTCCGCTTAAATTTATTCGAAAATTCAAATGAAGAAATAATTGAAACAATTTGCTCCTTTTGAAATTTCAAATTTTCATTTCCATAGAATTATGTTCGTTAAGCATTACAATATCCTGCACATCCCACTCATAAAAGTCAAGCGAACGTTTTATTATCTCATTTATAATAAGCAATTACCTGAAAGTGTTTTTGAGGACGTTATTTTAATAAAATTGTCGACGACTAACAAATTGCCTTTAAAAAATTTAAAATGTTAAATGTTTCAAATGAAAGAAGACGAATAAAATGTAATAAATTTAATTAAATATTTTCTTAAGAAGTTGTAAACTTTTTTCAGGTTTCATTTTAATTTTGTCTCGCTTTTGTATTGAAATCTAATCATAAAGCTTTGCTTCCTAATGATGAAAACATTTCTAATATTTCCCTGCAAAATCAAACAAGAAAAGCTGAACACTCTGAAACAAAGTTTTTAAGTTTTTATAACAATTTATCAGTTTTCTTTTATTAAATGAATAAAATAATTTTAAAAAATGAACAACTCAAGATTGTGCTGAAAACTTTTTATTTAAAAATATTTAAAGCTTATACATTTCCTTTCTTAATGATTTGATGAACCCAATTCATTCTTCGTTATTAATAAAATTAACTTCCAGTGACATTGAAAAGAACTATAATAATTTAAAGTGTCACAAAATTGTGAGTGGAACAGTCTTAAAAATCCACGCCGGTATCAAGAAAATCTCGGATCATGAGTGTGATACGTCGGGGAAAGATTTTCAAAACATGACTGATGAAAAGACAATATTTTGGAATGCTTATTTCAGTTTTGTTTTTCCTAACTCCATCAAGAATTGCCTCAGCAGCTTTATCAGCACGAATTGAACCGAAGAAACCAGGAACCCTAAGCCTTATGTCGTTTTCAAGATTCTCACTTACGATAAATGGATAAATATGAACTAATGTTGTCTTGATCGCTTTGTCAAGCTTTGCAACTCGTAACTCTTCGACAACTGACTCATATAATCCTTGAATCGCAAACTGCGATACACTCAAAGCAAGCTGTTGTGTGAATCCACTTATGGCTGCAACTGATGTAAGGAAGACGATGTGACCTTTTCCCTTCGCTTTCATATGAGGTAAAATTGATTCGAGGAGCTGTGAAAAAACAAAAATAATTATTTTCAAATAAAAATAAACTAAAATTAAATATGAGTCATAAATTTAAGTAGATAAGATTTCTCACGCATTATCACGGTTCATTGGCCTGGATTTAAATAAATTCTCAATCATTCAGTTGACCGATTAAATATTTATTCTTTGTCTTTCTTTGAACTTTGATTTAGTGAGAAAAGAATTTGTTCGAATCAATTTAAAACGATCTTGAACTTTTAATCTCTTGTCTGGGAGGATTTGTCACTTTTCTTTTTTTTAGAGAATTATTTTTGTTCATTGATAACAGACATTAAATAATAAAGTTTACATTGAAAGAAACACGGTCAAGAAATATAAAAAATCGACTTACATAGAAGTAGGAAGTGACTGAAACATCGATCGTTTGCTTGACCGTTGGTGGATTGTTGACAACAGATCGAGGAGAAGGCAATGAACAGCAATGGTACAACATGGAGATGTCACCAACTTCTCTTTCGATCATTGTTATTGTTCTTTCCACTTGATCTTTGCTGGTAATATCACATTGATAGTAAAATGCTGACAAACCAGCTTCTCTTAAACGTTTTGAGGTCGTTTCCTGATCTATTGGTTGTATGTCTATACAAACAGCAATTGATCCTAGATTTCCAATTTTAAATGCTATTTCACGTCCCAAACCTCTTGATGATCCCACAATCTAAAATAAAGAACAGAATAGAAATTATTTCTTTATAAATAAATCATTAATTGCTACTTACAACGATTATTTCATTGCTTAAGCTCTTTTTTGAAAGGGGCAATAAGATGTAAACAAAAGACATGACGAGTTCCTTATATGAAAGAATTCCTAGGAACACCAAATCCCAATAAACTACAGAAATCTGGTAAATTTTTAAAAGCATTTGAGCTGGAAAGCCAAGCTTCCCAATATGCTTCAACCATCCGTGTGACTTTGTTTGTGATCGTTGAGCTCTAAAATCCTAAAAATAAAAATGATAAGATTTAACTCGCTAATTTGTTGTTGTAATTAATTTTTAACTTACTGCGCCTCGACTTGTTGCAGCGGCCATGATTTATTTTAATGAGTATAAATATTCCTATATTTACAACGTGAAACTTCTATTTCTGAGAAAGCGTTTTTTATATTTAGTTTTTAATTTTGAATGTAAAAAATGCGACTTTTTTCTGTCTCGATAATGTCACGACTAAATAACTTCCTTCTCTGAACTAAGTTGTACGTTTGCTTATCATTTCTTCTTTGAAAGTGTAAGTGTAACTTGATGAGAAGAACTTCGAATGTGTACACATTTTTTTTCATGTAAATGCAGGTCAAATGAATGTAAAGAGAGTGATTTTGAATTACCTGCGTGCTAACACGACATTGATCAGCTGAGAAATAAAATATCAACGTGCACGTGTAAGTCTCCCGTAATTGAAGCGTTAACATTTACATATCTTCTAAACACTTAGATAACAATTTTTATTTTTCTAATAGCAAAATTAATCTGAGATACCTAATTGAAGTTTCTGATTTTTAAATGATTGAAATTTATCGAGTTAGCTATCAGTTTACATTTTAACGGCTTTAAAAAATTCAAAAATAAAAAAGCTTTTCAAAGTTTTTCTCTCTTCATTTTCTCTCAGTCAATTTAGCAACATTTTTCTCTCTTGTTTTGATTCAATCCCAATTCTGATAATAATAATATTGAAGAAAAAATAGCTTAAAGATATTTCTTTTTCAATTTCTTATATCAATTTTAGTCGCTCAATTGATAAGGTGTCGTCACAGATTAAATAATGTAAAAGTTAGAGTTTATATCGATTTATATTTTTAGAAGAAAGTCTGAAAATGTCGGGATTAACTGATGAAGAAGCTAATTCGCTTTGCCGGGTGCCAGCTGAAAATGCAACTAAGGACTTCCTCTTCCAACAAACTATGTACAGAATTAAAGATCCTCGCAAGTCACTGCCATTCTATTCCGAAGTGCTTGGCATGAGTTTGTTGGTAAAATTGGATTTTCCTGAAGCTAAATTTAGTCTTTACTTCATGGGCTATGAAAATCCAGCAGAAATTCCTAAAGATCCAGTAGCTCGTAAAGTTTGGACAATGAGTCGCAAAGCAACTGTAGAACTTACTCATAACTGGGGAACTGAAACCGAGGAGGGCCCAGTCTATCACAATGGAAATTCGGATCCTCGGGGTTTCGGACATATCGGCATAATGGTGCCTGACGTTGATGCCGCGTGCGAACGTTTCGAAAAATTTGGTGTTGAATTTGTTAAAAAACCTAATGATGGTCGTATGAAAGGTTTAGCTTTCATAAAGGATCCCGATGGCTATTGGATTGAAATTTTTAACTGCGGGACCGTTCCTTGTTAAAATGTTTCAATATTTGTGCCGTGAAGCAAAGCTGAAATAAAATCAACTTGAAACATCAACAAATAAAAGCTAAATTTAGGCTTTGTGCTTGAAGATATTTATTGTTGTTAGAGATTTGTTGCGTGAAAGACAATAAAATCAAATTATTTTATACATTTTGTGCATCAATATGGCAAAATATCATTAAATTGGTTCATTGGATTACTCACCGCAACAACCACTAGATTGTCCACCAAAGTCACAAAGACGATGAAATGTTTCGAACGCTTTCGTGGAAATAACTTCACAGTTCATTATTTTCTTTGGCCTGAACGAACATAAACTTGATTACAATTAATCGTTCATAAAAAAATCTCAACATTGTGTATTTGTTTTTCTAGTCAATTAAATATTATTTTCCCCTTTAAAAATATCGCTAATACCCACAGAAAGATAAACATCAGAAAAAAATTATCTGAGGATTTTTATGTACCTACTTTGGAAAGTTTTTTTCAATTTTTTTTTGGAAATCTTGTTTTTTTACATCGGCTCATATGGTTTTATATTCTACATGTATAACAAATCTGTTTCTGACATTGTATCTTTGATTAGGATTGTTGACAAAATGAAAGACCTTGAAAATGCTTAAGGTAAAAAAATGTTTTTATGACATCGACATTCGTCGTGAAATATCTCATAAGTATGAATATGAAGTTTATTCTCGAGAGAAAAAGTATTATGATATTAAAGGAGAGAGATTCGAGATGTTTATTTGAAATGAAATTGACTGCTTAAAAAATTCATTTCTTTATAACAAATGAAAAAAATTTTAATACACGATTTAAAAATACTTCATTTTTTATACTAAGGATTCGGTTTAGGTTTTTTTTATTTCATTATTTCTTTGTCTTGTCAACAAGATGAGAATAAACTCTTATGTAAAAAAATATAATTGCTTTAACAATCAGATTTTATTTAAGAAGATTGTAGAAAAAACCTCCATTTATGTCGTGAAAATACTTTTTAACTGAAATATATTTGAGATTAATATTGAACTAATCACTAGGATTAGTGTTGATGTTAAAACAATTTACGGTATTCAGACTAAACGAAAATGTATGCTCAACTTTTATTCATCGTCTAGTTTCGATGACAAAGGTTTAGCTTGAAACGATTTCTGTGTGATGATTAAAATTTATAAATTTAACTTCATGAAAGGAGATTGCTGGTATGATCAGATGGTGTTGATTCCAATTTCTATTTTCTTTAACATTGAATTTATGATTTTTGGAAATAAAAATTTAATTTTCTAGATCAAAACGTTAGACATGTTTGTGATAAAACATCTCATGAAAAAGATCAAATGATGAGATAAAAACAAATCTCAGTGCTCATAAATATTTCATTTCCTATTTTGCGAAATTCCAACTTGGATGTCAATTTAAATTTTCAGTGTGCTTACACATTCAAAAATTACTGCCAAATAAACATGGATGCAAATTTCGAGCTTAAAAAGAAGAAAATTCGTCGAATTTTAAGAAAACTAAATAAGGAAAAGCAGTCGAGAAATGTTTTTGATGATGCCAGAAATGATCTCGCATATCGTCAACATGTTAAAATGGTAATGAAGAACTAGCAAAATGACAAACATCTACGATAGTTTCTTCTGTTATTTTGTTTAAGGTTCAAAATATTGAGAAAAAGGTCGACAATGATCCCCCCATAATCTCACCAATAGTTTTTTTCCCGAAACACAAATTCAAAAGTTCTCAGACTGAAATGGAGTTTAGGATGCGAAGAAACATGAATCTTGTTAATGCTTTCAATAGGATTCATCGTGGAAGGGTAACAATCGTATTCTAACAGCAAAATTACTATTTCTAAGGTTGAAAACTTTTTCAGGGAAAAGTTGACTGCCACAACACAATACCGCCTAGAAAAAATATTGAAATGCAAGAAAAACTTGCTACGCTTGAATTCATTGACAAGTCAAATAAAGTCATTGCGAATAATTTGAAGAAAGTTGTAAGTTTTTCTATTAAATTTCGAAATTTTCAAAAAAATTTGTTAGCATTGAATTTTCATTCGAGCAACCGACGCTTGATTCAAATAAACGTGACTTAAGCAAAATTTGGGAACTTATTCACCGACCAGCAATTATTAAAAGCACTAAATATCCGATTGTCGTCGACTCTCTATTGACGAGTGATTTTGATATTTGTCTTGAAGATCCACCCGATGTTAAAGAATACGAGAAACTTCCAAAGTATGTCAGATGAAGATTTAATGTGTCAAAATTCATGTTAAAAAATTTCAGAGTGTATTTTGTTTTTGCTGACAAAAACAACCACATTGGTCGCATCAATGTCATGCTTTATTCTAAACATCAACCTGAAATCGTAAATCAAGTTATAAGACTTTGTCGGAATCGTGATACCAAAAATACTTTCAAGAGTTCGTTGATTTATAAAATCATCAAGGATCTGCTTATTGAATCTGACGAGATTAACTTTGAAAATGAACTTTATTATGATGAAAGTTCAGTGATAAATGTTCATGGTGAGAAACAAAAGCAGAAACGACGTCATTTCGGAAGCATCATCTCTTCCATGAAGAAAGGAAATTCAATCAGCTTTAAATTTTCAATCAGCTTAAAGGAATCTGAAACACCTGAAGGAAGTCAGATCGTGATTGGGCGAGTCGTCAAAGGTTTAGACGTGCTAAGAGCATTAAACAGTTTTGGAACAAGCTTTGGTGTGCCAAGGAAACAAATCTTTATTGAGGACTGTGGATGTTTCTAATAAATAAATAAATTAATTTTATTATTCTCCTTTCCTTTTCTCTTTTAAATTTAATATTAAATTTGACTACCCTCAAATCAACCCCCTAATTTCATTGTGACGTCACAAACATCCGTTGCTATGCTACCGTTGCATACACAACGTAAATAAATAGAAATATAGCAAAATAGCAAACAAAATTTTCATTTATTCAAGAACGTTGATAAGCTTCTTCATTCAATAATCAAAATGTCTTTGATAACTTTACACAGAAAGTGTTCAATTGCTTACGAAAATCGTCTTTGTTCGTTTGCTGCCTTTATCACATTGTGTGTTCTCTTAATGGCAGTAATTTCTCCTTTTGTTTGGATTTACAAAAGCAACAGCGATAAGTTTTCTAGAAATAATGATTTCATCATCTTCAGTCAACCAGTTATTAAGTTCAAGTACAAATTTATTTTGTTAGCTGAAAATTCAATGGATAATGAAGAGAAAGTTATTATGTGCAGTTCATTTGATCTTTTGAACAATGAACATCAAGGCGAAAATTGCGCAAAACTTAAAGTAGTCGAGAAAGATGAAAACTACGATGGAGTTCCAGATGAGATTCAACTTTCAGTAGAGCTCCACACAACCCACAAATACGGTATTAAGATGTTGTCGTTGGTGGCATTCTTTGACGGTTTTGTGTACGACCAATGCCTGTTTAACATTCCAACTGCAATCGTTGTCATTCAAAAGCCATTTGTCAACTTGTATAATCGAAAAATTCTCATCAGTGGATCATTTCAACCTTACCAGAATCAAGCTTTGCAATGTCCATTCTTACTGAGAAGGGTCAGGTCGCATTTCTTCTATGAAAGAATCAACGAAAATCAGACAAATCTTGACGAGTTTCATTTTGAGAACATCAAGGAAAATTTGGAAAGGAATCCAATCTTCTTTTACTTTCAAGAATCTTCTACAGAGTTACAGGAAATTGAAGAAGATAAAACAATTGTCAGGATAAAAATAAACATCCCAGAAATTCCAATTCGTTATAGAAAAACTTTTTGGCAGCTCGTCAATGATCTGTGGATTAATTATATTGCGATTTTTCTCATCACTCTCACTGTTTATAAATTCATTTTAAATTATCTCTTTGAGAATCGATATCTTAGAGCACTCAAAAGAAATCATTTGCTTAAGAAGGAATATTGAAATCTCGCTTGAAAATAATGATGAATTGTAAATCCTGAAGTTGTTTGAACCCAACAAATAATAAACATCCTTAATAAAATTAAATTTATCCGTTTTTGATTGCCCTTTCGGATACTTTTAGTCTCATTCAAATATTCATTTTGTTCTACATCCAATGGACCCAAATCTTAATCAAAAATTCATTATCATTGAATTTAATATCTCCTGAAAGTTTTGGGCATTTCCGCTTTATGTCATTTTTATCTTTTAACATTATGCGCCTGAAAATATTTCCGGCATTCGTCAGTTGTCATTGCATCAAATACCTATATAAAGTTTAATTCAATGTTTTCGAAGGTTTTTATTTCGTCTTTTATTCCTACTACATGGTGTCTAATTTTATTCCATCATTTTAATTTAAAAGTCATGAAAACTTTAAAAAGCAATTGCTGTCCTATATTCACATTAATTTAATCAAAATATTAAGTGGTGGAACTTTAATAAAAATTTTCGACCAATCTTGATTATAAACTCACTTAGGGGAAAGTGAAAAAGAAGATCAAACCCATAGAGAAAATCGTGAATCAATACGAAAATAAATTAATTTAAAATTCAAAGCTGATTAAATTTCTTTGAACTGTATTAAAGTTGATTCATGTTGTTCGTCTACCAGTCCCTTCAACTCAAAACATAAAAGTCAACAAATATAAAACTAAAGCGTCGTGTCGCATTTACAATAAATTTCTTTTGCATCTCTTTTGGTTGAACTGCATACTCGTCGTAACCTTTTTGTGATGCGATTTCTATAATGATTTTTTTTAAATCGTTTCAAAGAACTCTTTGAGAGAGTCAACATTTTGATTGAAAAATCCTTTATTGAAAAGTGTAAAAGGATGTTAAAGAGATCTTTTTCTATGGCAGTCCATTGATGCTAGATGGAACGTTGTCATTTTATTTAATGCTAAATTTATATTTCATGAAGTCCCTTGAATCAATCGCAACTAATACAAAAGAAAAACTCATTAAGGTCCTCGAAGAAAATCGAATCTCATCGATTCTTTCATCAGTAGTAATAATCCTTGGGGAATCTTGTTCATGACATCAAGTACGATGAAAATCTGTGAAGCTGTGACTTCAAAGAAAAATATTTGTTTTTACCATTAGCAGCAACCTTTTCTATCTTCAATCAGTAAGTTGTTGGCATTTCCACTACAAACATTTCAGCTTTATCTTTCTCTTTCATGTGATAACAAATGCGTACACGTTTTATTGTAAAAAGATAAGAATCCATCATTTTACGATCCACAAAGTAATAAATGCACTTCATTTACTTTTATTGAGGTGTTGTCATTACTCTACGCAAAAAGCGTTCTTCCTAAAATGTTGACATTTGAGAAGCTTATCAAATCTATTCAACATATTCCGAGAAATGTCAAATTCAACTACATATCTAAAGAAGCTTAAAAAAGGAATATCCCAGACGACAATCTTTATTTCTGTTTGCATCCCTGTCACACAAATCACATCACAATGTGAGCGATGATGTTTGTAGATTCTCATCTTATCTCGCATCAATCTACTTATGGTCCTTTATGTAGTTCATTTGTACGAATTTATGAAATCACTTTTCAAAATTAACTTTATATAACAACCCGTATATTGTAATCCATAAACGTGATTGTGGTTTTGAAAATAATGAGAATTATAATTGAGTTTCTCTGAAATACTACATGAAACATGAAAAAATTAATGAAATTAATTTTATGCAATCACCAATTAATCAACACACTTTATTTGACTTTTGTGATATCTTTCATAAGTAGAATTGTTATCATTGAGAAACATTACATAACGATTATTATAATTTTAAGAAACGGCTATCAATCTTTTATATGTTTATTTATGAATGTATGCTTACAGTTGAGAAATTTTAAATATCCAGTCAATCTTTGGAGGGTTATAAAACTAATATTACGAAAATTTATCTATGCGATTTAAAATTTTAATTTCATATCAGCAACGTTGGTTTTTGAAGTACATATCACAATTTATCATTTATCCACTACATTAAGAGCTTATAAAGTTTGAATAAGTGTTTTATTTTCTAAATTCAATTCACTTACTTTACTTGTTTTGAGTACGTTTAGCAATGTTGGAAAGCAGCCTGATATTGACTAGCAATCTTAAACGCACTCCTTAAGAAGAAGCTTTTTTGATATTTGATAACCGTTGAATTGTCACAATATTAAAGGAAAATGGAATCTCTTTTAATACATTTATTCAAAGGAATTACATTGATATCAATTATATGACTTAAAAGTTAAAAATAATTTATGAATTCTTACATACAAGGTTTTTCCATAAATAATTATTTATTAGATATCTTCTGAATAATCTTAGAAGAAAAAGCTTTTCGAAGCATTTTTAAAAGTTGATTTGGCATTGTCTTCATCGCCTTGTAAAGAAAAACCTTCACTAGAGTTGTGTCATTTGTGTCTGTGTCTCTTGAATTGTTTCAACCTGCCCCCGGCTATCCATCTCGATTAATCTTTCTGGTGATATCCTTTGTTTAAGGCACTTTGGGAGAAAAATATTCGCGAAAGTTTCACGAAATTGTCGACTCATTGTACAATAGAGGATAAAATTTATGCTACTGTTGAGCAAGGCAAGAAAATCCATTAAATCACCTGTGAAAGGAAATTAAAATTAATTGACAATAGACAGTTCAATGACTTATGGTTGTAAGTAGTAAATAACATTCTTGATCATTATTTATGTTTACCTAACTTCTGGTAGCAGTAATGATAAAAACTTTCATGAAGAAGAGCTGAAAGAAGTCCCATTATAGCTTGTGGAAACTCAGTTATCAGGAAAAGTAATAAAACTGCAACAAGCATTTTTGTTGTTCGGTCCGCTTGCTTTTTCTTTGATAATAACTTCATTGAAACATTTCCTGTTAGTTTAGCTTTTCGTCTTTTAGCTTCATAAAGTGCACGAATTAATTGAACTGAGAAATATGTTAAAGCGATACACGGCAATAATTTGATAATAACTGAGTACACCCAAAGATAAGCTTTTTCATGATGTTCTATGAATTCCGATGGCCACACTTTGTAGAGGGTTTTAGTTTCATTTGTCATTTCTGTCGTGGAAGAGTTGTCAAAGACTTTGAATTCCTTTATTTTCAGTGACATGTAGATGGGTATATTCACAAAAACAGAATAAATATAAGAAAAAGCAATGATGTGGAAAGTTTTTCTCATAAAGAAATTCTTTTTGTGTGGATGACAAACAGCGACGTATCTCCAAAGAGCCAAAAATATTGTTAAAAATATCGAGATAGTGTGAGCCGTTTGACTTAAAGTTGCATGAATTAACACGTACAAAGCATAACTATAAGTAAATCTTTCAAGTTTTGTGTTGATGTTGAATGCATAGTCCACTGCATATGGTATGTAAATCACCATTACGAGGAAGTCTGAAATTGCTAGTCCCGCAAGTATAAAGTTGATGTGTGTTCGGAGATCTTTTCGAGTGAGAACGACCAGATTAAGAATGTTTGTGATTGATCCAAATATGCAAACACATAACGACAGCTGATAGTGTATGCTATTGAAACTATAAAATAAACAAAAATGTTTACATCAATATTACTTTTCGCATCACATGTTGTCAGCAAGATATCTGGCTATAAGCAGTTTGTTTAATTCATTTTGATGAGTCATGTTTATAATAATGAAGTCAAAGGAAATCAATTGGGTGAACGCAAACATATCGAATGTGTTAGATTTTCTATTTTCGCTTCTATTCTCTCATTTATTCTTGTTTTTCACACTCGATTTGAAAGCAATGATATTTATGGAAACGTCAATTAACAGAATATTTATGATGTGAGAAATCATTATGATAATGTTCAGCATTTATAAAGATCTGTCTAATCGAATGATAGACATTAAAAATTATTTCAATGAATGCTTTGAATCTTCGTCTATTATCTTCTGTCCATTAATTAATTGACAATCTCTTAATTGAATCAGATAGGTGAAGATATAAAACACACACAAAAAAATTAATACTTACAATGTGTGGAAGTCGTTGAGATCCTGAACACAAAATGGAAATGGTATGCTAATATTTGCTTTTATTTCGGACATCGTAATTCAGTGAAATGAGGTCAGCCAACTATGTTACGTGATATTTTAGGATTGTCTTCTTTTTATTTTGTTCTTTTTCACTTAGTTAAACCTTATTTTAAGTTCATTTCTTCATGTCGTTGTTACAGATGATAATTTGATATTTTTCACGTTCTTAAGTCATTCAGACGAATCTCAACATTTAAAGACCTGAAGAGATAGAATAACAAATAAATATTATCATTACATTAACTTGAATATCTAAAATCATTCCCTTATCTAATAAAATAAACGAATATTCAATGTTTCCATATTTCAACGAATATTTTTTCTTATCCAATGTCCCGTTTTATATTCTCGTCAACGTATTAATAACGAATTTGATATTGTCGAACCCCATTTCTATTTTATCAACATCGCTTTTTCAGTTGAATCTAAATATGAATTTCTTTCAATTATTTCCTCGTTCAGCAAATTCAAAGATTATATAACAAAATGAGATAAAGATTTTACGTAAATTTCATACATTCATAGACCCATGAAGAATTAAAATTGATTAGAAACAATTTTCAAATCCTTTATTCATGACTCAATGTATGCTACACTTTTCATACATTCAATTTCTAAAAAGCTTTGTTTGGTTTATCGTTCCGATATTAAACCAGAGCCCAAACAAGCATAAATGTTTTCTATACAACAATTCTATTGTATGAAATTTAGATCGTCTAACAATGTTGACGTTATAATAGAAACTTTACTTGTTATACCACTTAAAGGCAAGCTTAAAGGTATGTTTTCATTCCAATCTAAGGTAAGTTTAACAAGTATTTTTGTTGCAGTCACAAACATTCATCGTAACATTCATTTTTCCGCTAATTAACAAAAAGCAATAAAGTCACTAAAACCATAGAACTAGAAGAAACTTGCTAACAAACTTAAAATTAATTAACTTGCCATCGCATAGCTTCAAAAGTAATAATAATTACTTCAGTTTGAAACACAAAATTGGAAGTTTTGTTTCATTCAGCACGCAAAAGTAATGAAACAAAAGGCAAAAATGATAGTGGAATGTCATCTAAATACGCGGTTTAATTATAGGATAGATTCCATTACAGATAATACCAATACAATAGCAAACAATTTTCCATGAACAAGTGATGAATTTACTCTTTGCAATCGCTATCAATTATTTTTTTTATCTCAGTAATTAGACATAAAACTCCATCAGTTCTTCCTCAGGGTACTTTCAACTGTTTTCCTCATCGTTCAAATTAAAAAATCTTTCATAAAGTTTTTCCATTTAGAAAATCAAATTACACCCAAAGCTTGATATTTCCTTAATTTTATTCAAAAGTCACAATCTGGAAAGTAAACAACACACCTTTCTGACTTAAAATGATTACCACACTTGCAAAGCAATTTAATTTCCCTCGGAACATAAATTTTATGAGTAAATACAAGAACGTTTAAATATTCATATTCTTTAAGGAATTTAATCCCAAGTTTAATTGTTTTGCGAGTTGAATCTTATAAATTTAAAAGTTTTTAACTTTCTTGTATTCTTTTGCTGATTGAAGAAACTTTTTCTTCCAAAATATTTTTCATGTATGCATTTAAAGTTTGAGTTGAGATCAATTTGATGAATCTTTATATGAAATTCCCTGATGAAATCCCAAAGTAATCTCTGTGACAACATTGCATTAATTATCATGTGACCTTGTATGCAGAGTGGCTTTTTTACAATTTCAAGACTAAACAACTTTTTGACGCTTTTGATGCCTTTCGCTTTTGGGGCGATCACGAGCATGTTTTGTTTCCATTACACGTCGCATCTGCTACTTACTAAGCTTACACTTTCTCATGGATACACACTAAGGATTAAAGTTATTATTTTGTTTCGTTTTTATCTCAATACACGTAGCGTTACTGGCGGATGTTTTTATGTTGTGCTTATATTCATACTTTTATTATTATCATAATAAGACTAAAGGACTTCGATACATTAGGACAGGACAAAAACTCGTAATGCCACCGTAAGTATCAATTTTTTTCTGCCTTTTCTCATCCTTTCGTAACCACGATGAAAGCAGATAAGCTTCATGTTATTATACATTATTAATTAGGCTATAAAATATGAAATAAATTACGAAAGATAATCAATTGACAGAATCATTTCTGCATCGATCCCAATGTTTTGTCGCTTCTTTTGCCGATAAATATAAGAAAGCTTATGTTTATCTTGACCATTGAATGGATGATTTATAAACATTTCTCTTTCTTTTCTAACCTTTTTACTCGAGATTTTAACGACCTTTAATTTTTGTTTGGGTCGTGTAAATATCAAGATAGTTTCCACATTACCACAAGAAACTTACATAAATTTCTAAACAAATATTATGTTTTTAAAAGTGTTTTTTATCACATAAATATTCTTTTTTCATTCACAGCAAAAGGAAAAAAATTAAAAAGCTTACTTGATATGCTGTGAGAATCTATTGTGATATCAAGAAAAACGTTGGTGAAAACGAAACTTTTTGTTGGAATAATATCTGCAAAATTTATAAGCTTTAACCAGGAAAAAAGAAACTTTATACGGGAATGTTGAATTCTCATACAGTGAAGAACCTTCGATAAGAAATCCTAGCAATAATAAATTTCACTCAATAGTGGAAAAAAGTTGCATCTGGGTCAAAATTCCCTCAATATGAAATTTCACTCTTTATAAGAAATAAATTTTCGATCCCTTCAATGTGTTCTTATCAAGAGTTGACTGTATTAACAAGAAGTTTGTAACGCGATACGTAAAGTTTTCTTTCAAAAGAAGTAGGTAGTAAATATAATTCACTTTTCTTCGTAATCGTATACAGTAAATTAAAATTCTTGGAGATCTTCAATGTTCCTGAAATTCAATTCAGGTTGGGCGTAACTTACGCCCTTGTACGTCACGTGCATGTTTCTAATTAACTTGGAAAGTGCGTAACTTTCTTGTTGTTTTTCCCACTTGAATGCTCTTTTAATGAACCTCATTTCGAGTGAAGCACTTCTCAGAAATCAAATGACAAGAGTTCGCTTAATTTCTTCTTGCTCTCTTCTGAATTAGGACTTTTGAGGTTGAAAGCAATTTAAGCAGGTGAATATTTGAGGAGAATGGAATGGAATGTAGAAATAGAATGTTGACAATGACTCTTAAATTAGAACTGTTGCTAATACAAAATATTAAACCTCACTTGTCAAGAAATCCTTTTTTCTTCATCCAACCACCATCACCTTTAATATTTATCTACATAAACTTAAGTTAATACAAAAACATAAACTTCTCTGCTTAAATCACATATTTAAAGTTTTTCTTTCACTTGAAAACTTTTTACGTAGACAATAAATTCTTTCAATTCTTTTATCTTCTCATTGCAGGTTCTGGCATAAGCTGTCAAGTGAAAACCATTAGCAGGAAAGTTAAAGAAATCAAAGCAATGAAGATTGATTTATTAAACCAAGCTTGACGTCATAAACAGTTAAGGTCTTTATTGTTCCCATTTCTTTTCCTTTTGTCATGTGCCTTCTTAATTCCATTGAATGGAGAAGTTAAAAAGTAAAATCATTGCTCGCTTTTTGAAACCCCTTTACGATACATTTTGCTCTTAAACTGTTTGCTCAGGTGCTTAAATTATAAATTTCTTCAGATTCATCTTTCGAACGTTAATCTTTGAACTTTTTTCCGAGTACATGTGAAATATTTCTTGTGCAATTATTTAACATCAAAAGATTTGTTTTCTTTCCTTTCATGTGTAGATTTATCATTAATTATTCGCAGAAAGCTCCTTTGCTAATTTTAAGATTTTAAGCATTCAAATTTATTGCGCATTTCTTCATACTATGTTATTAATTATTTACATTTGAACTTCAACATAAAGGGAAGCTTGATGTTAATCACATTGAGAAAAATTCACAACAAAGTTAAATAAAATCGGATTAGTTGCCATTACATTGAAAGTAGAGATTTATATTCAATTCAAATGAAATTTCTAAGGATTATAACTTTGTTTTTAAGTGGAAAAGTACTCGACTGCAAATTGAAATGCAAATTTTAATTATAAAACAATTAAAACTTCTGATTTATTCAATTTGAAGCATTTTGTTCTGGAAATTGTTACGATTCCAGCTATCAGGTCTGCATTATCCCAAGATACTTAAATAACAAAAATTGTGAAGTATTCAAGAGAATTTTAAAATTTAGTTCAAGCTTCAGTTCTTAATTCAAACCCTGTTTAACGTCATTGTAAAAATATTTTATATCATACAATATGAGAGCAGGAAATATTCGTCTTGGACTTCAGACGATGAATATTTACGTCTTCAATCACTTGCTAAGTGCGAAGGAATTTTTTTATCATCGCTTTAGAGTTCTAGTGGCTGTGACTGACTGGCGATGTTTGCTTTGCTGTTATGCAAATTTAATAGCAATTTATCGGAAATATTTTTAGACATTCATTGTCAACACACTGGTTTGAGTAAATATTCAACAACATTCGACACTTGAATGAAAACCGGTAGAAAGCATCTGGCAGTATTTTATTTACTCAAAGTTATGTTACTGTTTCCCCCAAAAACAAATAAAAAAGAAATTCAATGTTCATAAAAGGTGCTGTTATTAATTAAGATTAAGAACAAACCCGACATTTAAACGCCCGTCACAACGATGATGTTCACTGTAAGCTTCACAATTATTAATTTTTAGGCAATTTTTTATTTCATAAAACTTTTATCACTTTGCTTTTGATTCCTTTCTTCATCAATAAACATTTCATGCACTAAAGAAAAATTGAATGTTCAAAAGTTTTTAAATTAACTTTTTATTTTCCAAAAAGTTTTTCAATATTTCCTATATTTTCATTAATTTTTTTTATTCTTCATAACAGCTTCACAAAAAATTATTCGGAATTCAGAAAAACTTCAGTCAAGTCTGGCGCGTTGCTCAAATCACACTGACAGTGAGAGAATGAAAATGAATATGTTCATCATCATCAGAAAGCAAAAAAAAGCTCACAACACTTGTTGATAACATTGCGTAAAGATATTTTCTCTCATTCTCTCAAATTCACTCTTAGCAAGGAATGTTAATCAGATATCGCACGTGCTTGAAAACCATTGAAAGAAAATCTGCTGGCATAAATGACGGCGCCGATTATTCACAAAAATATTACAAATTTGTATGCTAAGATTGAGTTATTTATGATTTTTTTCTTCATTTAGGGAAGTTGTACTGTTTGATGTTTTCCCTTTTGATATTTATTTATATTCATATTTTAATTTTAATTCAAATTTATTATTGTATTCATGAATTTACAAGCTTTTGTGTGTCTCATATCTAATCATGTGTCGAATCCTACACGTATTTTATTACAAATATTTTCTAATTGACATATTGATATTCGTTCTTAAGTAAATAAATAAATGTACACATTTCCAATCATTATCATATCGATCGATTAATTAGTAAATGTGTTGTCGTATGAAAATTGAAATTTGCGTTGCCTTCAATTAAGTCTGATCTAAATTTAATTTGGAATTTCCAAATGGTCTTCAAGAAAATTAAAATTTTGTAAATAAAAAAAGCCAAATCGATTAATAAATTTAGCTTTTCAAAAGCAATTGCAATAAATTTCCATTTTCATATTTATTGAAGATATTGAAATCTTTTTAGATAATGTTTATTTAAATTTATATTCAATAGAAATAAATTCAATTTAATAGTAGCTGACAGATTTATTAGATTTCAATATTAATTTAAGCATGGAAAAGGTTTCTGTTTGTCATCTGAACCCCAAAAATGTAAATCAGCAATTAAGATTTACAAATATTAATAATCCTTTGTTTTATTAAATTAACAAAAATATCCTTGATTGAAATTGAAAATTGAAAGAACTGTTTTGTATTAAAATTAAACATTTGTGTTTAGTAAAACTGAGTGCAAGTAATGTGAGCTCTGTTAATGACACAATTATCTAAATTTCTCTTATGTATTTAATTATAACTATTGTCATAGAATGAGAGATTAAGTCTTCAGGGTAAAGTTTTGTAAATGAAATCATAATTAAATGTCATTTAGTTCTAACTTAGAATATCTACATGAAAGTTTATGAAAAATTATTCCGTTTCCTATGAGATACAAAACAATTTCCCGCCTTTACTTTATTCGCAGGAAATGTTTTCTTTAATTTTGAATATCATTGAATCATGCAACGCCAGTATAAAAATATTCAAATGGAACCAAATTTCCAGACTGTTTTTTTAAATTGTTTCGCTAGAAGCATGTGAAACAATGCAAATACTTGATGAGTATAAAGTAATTATTTTTGTGAATCTTCTCGAAGAGCTTCTTGCTTTAGCTCAGAGCGCTTTTCCTTTCTTGAGAAAAGTTAGATGTTTGAAAAGTTCAATAAGTTACTCAAATACTTTAATCAAATATCCTTAAAATTTCTTTCCAGATTTAAATAAGACCGCAAATCAATTTAACATGGTTTTCTACTCACTAAACTTGAAGAGAGTTTAAGATTATTCATTGCTAATAAAAGGAGGATTGACAATATCGAAAGACATTCGTAATTTATTCAATCCCCCAATACAAGCTTTTGTCATATTTCAAACCCAAGATGGCCAAAATTATCAACGCAAAATCTGTTCTATTTCTTTGCTTAAGATTAAATATTAAAATCTCATTACACATTTTCTAAATTTCATTTAAATTACAATTTTTCAAAACCATTAAAACCTCAAGTCACTTTCCTAAATGGTTTTTTGTACTTTCTCATCGAGAATTTGAATGCCGGTTCTATTTTTAAGTGAAAATATTTAAATTCAACCCGCATTCAGCTTTTCGCAATTTACTGATAGATTTTGGAAACTTCTAGTGAATCTAAATTTAAATTCATTTCCTTGCAACTTTCTGTTAATGACACTTCTAAACTTAATATTTATGTAAAATGTCAAGGTCGTGAGAATAAGACTTTCGTGCATTCCTTTGACTGCAGGGTTTGTCACCCTCATTATCGAAAATAAATGCAAAAGCATAACAATTTAGTGACCATTCAAATTATCTCTCGAAAATTCGAGATTATGTGAAAGCTCAATGTTTTGAAAACAAATATTGTCGTACCCTCATTTTAGGATTCATGATAAATAAATATGTTAAACAAGTTTAAATTTGAAGTATCAAAGTTTTATTAAAGAAAATTACTTGTGAAAGTTTTACTATATTAATATTCTAAACTTTGTTGTCAACTTCGAGTTAAATAAGTTTCTCACAAGATACCGCTTAAGATTAAATTTCTTTAATGATTTATCTTTTGCTAGATATTTCTTTACTTCATAAGAAACTGTATCATAGATACATAGAAAGCTGTTCAATGACTTTAAAAGAAGCGACTCATTAAACAACCCCCACAAAACTTTTCATTAATCATCTTAGCTGATAGAAACAAATAAAACATGTAAATAGAAGGTCAACTTTTATCTTGACTTTCATTCATACTCATAGAAATAGAAAGAGAAAATAAATAAGCGATTAATCTTCACAATTCTACTAATAATTAATTAAATAATCTATAAAAATAACAAAAAATAATCCGCTATGCAAAAACAAAAATATGTAGATAAGCATAGAGATTAAATAGAATTATCTTTGAATATTTTTTAAAAGGTTAATAATTAACTAAGATCTTAAAGATCCACAAACTTTCAGAATTTATTTTATAATTTCAAAGAAGATTGCGTATTGACGTCAATAGATAACATTACAGCAAACATTCTCTGTGTCTATTTTAAGCAAGTTAATATGCCTCCCCAAATTTGGTATTGACACTTCAAGATAAATTTGAATCATACTTCATGAATATGAATGCCAATTTAATATTTTTATGTCAATAAAAAAGGATTGTATTGAATTTATGAGTAACATTTGTTAACCTTTTATTTGTGTTCCTTAAATCTTAAAGCATATAAAAAGTTGCTTTAAGAAACACAAATAAAAAAATCCCACATATTTTGCTATCAATTTAATTTGGAATCAATATATCAATATCAATAAAAATACTTACTTTATTATTCCAAACTCGTCTCAATAGTGAACTTCAAACCAAACAAAATCTTGTACATTTCTTAGTAATCATTCAGCGTTCTTTTTTTATTGTATCACTGATTACAACAAAAACTTGATAATCAAAAGAAAAGTTTTTATTGTTTGCTAAACTTATTTCACTTGAATAATTCGTTAAAAATTGATTTTAAGAGGGAATTAATTATTCTTCTTCAAGAAATATTATATTCGGATTAATTCGATGATTGTTCACTTCAAAACTTCTTTGAAAGCTTTTCAATTGTTTTTCTTAAACTTGAAATCTTTTCGAAGAATTAGGTTTGATGTTAGCAACATGTGATCAGTTACAATGTTGAAATAGTACTGAAACGAATTTATGTCGAGAATCTGTACGAGAATTTTGTACAACAACAGAAATTCTCTCATTTCTGAAATTTCTCTGATTGTTCTCTCTCCAAAGTTTACCGTCGCACGTGCTAAAAATTAAAGAAAGCAGTGATGAAGCTTTACAAAAACAAAAATAAACAAAAATGATGGAGACTTAATGGTGCGAATGCAAATTACGCATTTCTCTGTTCATGGCAGTTTCCTTGATCACACTAAATAATAGATCTTAAAGCTTCTTGGCGTGAATAAATTATTTTCATCCTTTTTGTTAGTCAAGAGGAAAATTAAAATTTCTTTTAAAGATACAAAAATTATGTTGACGTCAGTAATCATTATTCATACAATTTTGAGCTTACGATAATAAAATCTAAATCACAACCAGATTTCTTGATGAAATCATCGAGTATGAATTTATTACGTAAAAAGATTCCTAGTTAAAAGTTAGTAGACGAGAAATCATGATAAATCTCTTTAGCGCACATGTATGAAGCATCAAAGAAATTTTCTTATTCCAATTCTTCAAAACTTCGTTTTTCCAAGATATCAAATGAAAATAAATGGTGGACATTATTGGGTTTTATATTATGCGTCCTTGTATGATGCAACATCATGAATTGACCTCGAGTTTCAGAAATTTTGTTTCGAAGACATCGATTAAAACTTCATTTGTTTACAATAACAAAATGTTACAATAGCAAAACATTCTTCAGAAATCTTATTTACGCTTGACTTTGTTGTTGAGGTTGTTCAATAACTTGTAAGTAATTAAAAAATATAATCTTCCAAGAATGTTGATTGAGAACTTGCTTGCACTTTGATTAATTTATCGTAGGAAAGTTTAACTTTTAATAAGTTCATCTTCTAAGAAGTAAAAGTTCATCTCTCACAAAGAAACTTTTTAATGGTTTCAGTGAAGGAGACAATTAAAAAAAGGGATGTTTACAGAGCATGTAAATAGAAATGTTTTCAATTTATTTTATTTATCTAGTCATGAACTTTACTAGCTGTTTTTTTAAAAAATGTTGTTTGTATCTTTCCATCATATGCCGAGATTCAAGAACTCAAGGAAAAAGCATCATAATGTCTTCCTAGAAGAGTAATTATATGATAAAACTTGCTTCACAATGGCAATTGTTTTGCGAATAAGAGAATAAATGAGCCAACAATGTGACTTTTAGTTCAATTAAAAGTTGTGAAGCCAACATTGTAACTTCTGCTCCATTTATCATTTAATTGTTGAAAGTTTTTTCTTTATTCCTTTCAAATTTTATGCACGCCTTGGAAAAGTTGCCTGAAGAATACGAAATCAATTTAAAAAATAAAGAAAATATGTTGAAGAAGTTAATAAAAATAAAGTTAAGGTTGACGTTCGCAAAAAGAAGTAAGCATGTTAATGTTTGGTTGTGAGTTTTATTCGCTTATATCAGGCAATAAATTTTACTCTATGAGAATCAAATTATATCCCGACATTTGAGAAATTGATTTTTTTTGCTAGGCTTGCAGTACATAAGTAAGATGTGAAATAACCGCAATCATATAGCGACAAGTATGAATTTATTTTACGTCTGTCACTGCTTCGCTGAATAAATTGATATTTTGATGACACTTTCTTCGCTAAGTGGAGTGTCAGATTTTTTTTATTTTCCGCCTTCTTACATCAGTAAATGTCAGATCATTGATCAATGCACATAGAACGAGGGTTAGACAAATCACTTCAGAGTTTGTAATATAATTTCATGAAATATTGAAGAAAAAGCTTATGCTTCTTGAGAATAAATTGAAGGGATGAAATTTAACAAACGTTTTTATTGTATAATAAAATTTACTGCTATAAATTTCTTAGCGGTGCCACTTAAACCATCTGAAACCGTGGCGATACTGCTTTGACATTCTCTGACGACGGTTTATTATTTAAAGATTATTGACAATAAAGGAGAGGAAAGTTTAATTAATTTAAGTGAAATTGAGCTGAAAAAGTTGTCTACAATCATTAATTCAACCACTTCACATTTCGACAAACGACAGCAATAGATCTAATTTTGCGAATGAGTTTTTCCTTCTTAAGAATTTTGACCCCTGGCTGACTAACGATCTTGA
This sequence comes from Clunio marinus, assembly GCA_900005825.1. Lineage (NCBI taxonomy): Eukaryota > Metazoa > Arthropoda > Insecta > Diptera > Chironomidae > Clunio > Clunio marinus. Next base: position 795,346 of record CVRI01000039.1, on the reverse strand, counting down.
AATCTTCTTTCTTTGTTTAGGGCTTATTAGATATCTGCATTGTTACGATTTTGAAAAAAGAAACAGATCCCCAAGCGAGTAATTTGGTTATTTGAATTGAATTTGCTCTTAAATAAAGCTTACTTTTGGAATTTTCCATTAAAGTACAATAAATTCGTTATTTATCTGTTGCTAAAATAACATTTGTGACTGAATGTCTAATTCAAGGAAAAAGCTTGAGTCGTGAATAAAAATAAAACCATAAAAATGTTACCATGTCAGTTTTATCTCGTCTAGGATTAATAAAAACTGCTGGAGATATTTTTTGTTATGATGCTATTGATTAGAATAAACAAATTTTTGTCAAAGATATTCCATGTGGAAGTCAAATTAGATATGTATCAACAAATTTATATAAACTATTTGCGTACAGAAACTTTAACGCGTCAACATTTTGTGAAGACTACAAAATGTCATTACCAGCAAATTCATTATTCGAAGTGTTAAATAATTATTTTTTTTTACTTCGATGTGTCTATTCAGTGTTAATTTATTATAAACTCACGAGAAGAATAACTTTTTCACTCATTGGAATGTCTAGAGAATTTTGTACATACATTTGTGTGCTAAAGCCTGTAATTGACGCGGCTATACGATGATAATTCCAACACAGCCAACTTGAATTTAATTTATTAAGAAAGCTCGTGGAACAATGTTAATAAAAACGATATTTTCGGCACAATTATATTAATTAACTAGAAAATATTTGAAATTAATTAACTCGATAGGTTAGACTCAAAGCTTTCATAAAATGAAACCACAAAAGTGCAGGTTCTCACTATCGTTATTTCCTGTCATTGTTGTCCCTCATCTCAGTTATTTTAAACAGTCAACAAAAATTGTTATACCTTCAAATTTTTGTGGAAACCTTTTGTTTAAATTTTATAACTCGAGGCTTACGTCGTTTATATTTATGTACTCAAATATCCTGAACCTAGCCTTGAACAATGTTCAAAAGTTCAAAAATTTGAATATTAAATTTGCGGGTTTGCTTTATAAAGCTTCGAGGAAAAAAATCACGAAAAAATATCCTCAACATTAAATTAGTACTTATCTAATTAAAGTTAAATTTTCCTAGATATTAATTCTTTGAAGATTATTCTCTTTTACAATTACAATTAAAAGCATTTTATATACAAAAGATCGCTTGTGGCACTAACAGATTTGACTAAATATTTAAACGGTTAAAGCCAAAGTGCTCAAATACATTTTTTAAAAAAGTTATTTAAAGACTTATTGGGTGGAGTGAAGATTCATTTGATATTTACACGCGAGTTTTCATTAATTTGGAATTCTGTTTTGTTGTATAATGAAGTACGTGACTGCTTGCTTATAATACCATCAATCAACTTGGGAAAAGGATAATAAAAGATTGTGCAGTTGAAGCTTTTCTAAAACTTTATGAAGACGACAAGGGTGGAACAAATCTCGTTCATGCGCCAATATCAAACCCCAATTGAATTATGAAATTCAAAACTTTCTGTCATTGTAAAACTTCGACAATTATGGAATATCCTCGTTCTTGATTTAAGCAAGGATATTTCGATTCAACATTGTATAAGTGTCGGAAATATCAGAAAATATTCTTACAACTCTCTGATTTCACTGAAGAATATCCCAACTAAAAATCAGCTAATAAAATCTTAGATTTATTATGTTTACAATAACATTCAAACTACTAACCTTTTAAGGAACTTCCTATAATTAAATGTAAACAGTCAACATAAATAGCAACTCCCAATTTAGATTAATGGTAATTTCTTTTGGGAATTGAATGAGATTTGTGAGAAAACATTCGTCACCAACTGTTTGTAAAATGAAATTCTGCTGGTATTCAGAGAAACTATGTAAATTATCGCAAGTAAATATTTTGAATATTCACTGCCAGCTATTAATATTCTACACCACTTATCACTTTAACATTGTATTGTATTGTATTTGGTTTATTTACCGATTGGTTTCGTTATTCCTTGATTACATTAAATGTTTAATTTAGCATATTCACTAACATATACTCTAAAACTTTTTTTGGATCTTTCAAAATCTTTTTTAAAATTGTTAAACATTTTCAATCCCTTATAGAATAAAGAAGCTTGAGTAATATTTTTTTTAAAATTTGGGATCGTAAATGCTGAATTATTTCTCAAGGATTTATGGTGGACATCATTTCTTATTTTCAACTTATCGTCAAAATATTTTGGAAGCATACCTCTCATTAGTTTATTAAAAAAACATAAAACGATTATTAACCTTTTGTTTTTTCAAAAATTTCTTCCTGCTTTTTAGATGGAAATATTCAAGGCTAACAGAAGGTGCCGTTAGAAATAATGAATATTGTTAACCAAACCAAATTAAAACAGCTTAGAGTGGTAATTGAGATTTTTACAGCATGGATGTAAACAAACTTCCAATTAAAATTATGCAGTGTTTATTTTTAGATTTAAAAATACATAAGTATCAATAATTTATGTATTAATTACATTTGCCTTAGCATACTTCGCAGTTAACAAAATTATTTCTTGTAATTTAACTTCAGAATATCTTTTTATGAATGCAACAAAACACTTCAATCCTCTTAGAACACTTTCGCAGAACTAAGCCATTTAAAAGAAGAAAATAATAAACTGACATCAAAAGCTCTTACAACTTGTTGACAACATTACAAAAGAGATTGAAGTCTCTCCACGAGCTCTCAATTTTCTCTCGTCAAACGACAATCGTTCCACGTGTTGGCACGATGATGAGCGAAAACATACCAGAAAAATGAATCCCTTAAGGTGATGAAAAAATATGCGATTCAAGAGCCACATAACATTGATGAAAAGTGATTACATTAAAGCGTTACATTTATTTGCATGTAATATGCTGTTTGTGTAGGACACATGCTTTTGATTGCGAAGCCTCTCATCGCTTTTCAAATCATTTCCAATAAACATTACTTCCATTTCCATCTACTTATTGTTTTTAAAGCCTCCATTAGCATCCATTTTCTACGTAAATAAATAATTCTGAATAAGAAACATTTTCTTCCTTCGTTCTGTTTTTCTTCTTTGTTTAAATATTTATTATTATAAATTCTTAAGTGTTTGATTGAAGTTTATTTTAAATCTTTAAATAAAATATGAATGTAGATTTTATGACTTCAACTGCTTGTTGCGATTTCAATCTATAATCTGAATGTTTTTGTTTCAATTTACATTGGATATTGGTGTCCACAAGTGCTCACTGCTTGTGGTTTAAGCGGAGCGTCAAAACAGATTAGTGGTGAATCTTCAGTTTCTGGGTTCCATAATTGGAATAGTTCGTATAGTTGAGGTTTATATTGACATAAAGTTCTGGTTCATCTGGACGAGGATGATATGGAGAATTGTAAGTAAAATAATGTTATGTTTGTGGATCTTAATGTCCACTCAATGGCAATTTATGGTTCAACCGACTGAGCGAACATATGTTTTATGCTGCTTGATGCAAAACTTCAACCAAATTTATACGAACTTAAAAATTTAACATTCTTGGCAAGAGTTGGGATTTGACTGACTGACTGACAGACATTGACATGTCAGTCAGTCAGTCAATCGACTTGGGCGGAACATTTGTATGAACGTTTCCCAACTGAAAAGTCCAAAGATGCGAAAAAATTTGGACGGACAGACATTTTTAAACTAGAGTTTTTAAACTTAAAAACAAGCAAAATATCATTTATGCTTTAAGAATATCATGATTATGATAAAGATTATTAATAAAGAAATCAATTTTTTAATTCTATTATAGAAAGAAAAAGTTTTTTCAAAACTATTTTATAATATAAAATTCAAAAATACTTCAGTGATTTATCACAACTTTTTGTGATTAATCACAAGATTTTAAACATTTGTATAGTGATTAATCACAAAAAGTTTAAGTGATTAACACAAGTGTCAGTCGGTCAAATCACAACTTCATTGAAGTCATATTGACGTATGAAGTATTATTATATCGCAAAAAGAATCTTTGCTTCATTTTGATGGCTGTGATATTGTGATATTGACATTTTGACAGTCAGTCAATGTCTGTCAGTCAGTCAGTCAATCGAGTTGGGCGTGCAATTTGCCCATCTCTGATTCTTGCTGTGACTTTAATGTTACACAATGTTTCATTTTCATCTTTCTTTTTTCATTTTATCTCAGACAAACGTTTTTTGTTTTTATTGTCTTCTTTTCATATTATTAATATATCAAGCTTCAATATTTTATATTTCTAAACCAATTTCAACTTTTTAGAAACAGAAAATTTAATCAATAATCTTTACATTTGAATGTCAACATCAAAATTATAAAATTTAACTGGTTAAATGATATCCTTTGAAGATATTATCCTCGAAATCTATGTTATCAAAATTGTTTAATGCTGTTTCGTTTATGTATCCAAAAGTCCATTTTTGTGAAATATCTTCAAAGAATTGCATAATGAGTTTAAAATAAATTTCTATTCAAATAGTTTCGCATACCTGAAGCGTTACATGCTTGCATGCTTAGAATTCCATTGTTTGATGAGAAACCTAAAGTTGATGCACATTTTCCGTTCTCTTTATCCAAACTTATAAGTTGCTTAGTGTTCATATCATAATTCCAATTCTGATAGTCGCTTTCCTTATCATAAGCGCATTTTTTATTTTCTTTGTTGTCTAATGACATTGATGAAGGCATTGCACAATTTAGAGTATTCCTGAAAATTCATGTGATAATCAAAGCCCTTGATTTCAATCAATCATACCATAATCTCAGCTTTTTATGCCATGTGAATGTGAAATGTTGGTTCCTATTGTTTGGCTTTTGAAGATCATCGCTCGCACATTTCAATAATTTCACTTTACCGTCCCCATATTCCATGCATAAATCAGGATGTTCATTACTTCTTATTGCTCCAAAAGCAAAAAATCCTGGATACTGAAATTATAATAAATTAATCTGAAGTTTTTTAACTGTAATTAATAATGTACATCACGTTGAAAGAAAAATTGTGTGTACATCTCTGGACAAATTTCTTCCAAAAAATATTGAAATGGTTTGCATCTTAGTTTCTCTCTAACATATTTTTGCTTTGTTAAATCACCAGGATCAACGTTGAATCTTTCGGGATTAGCATCATACATGATTTGCTGAAGTTAAAAACATGCGTGAAAGACGAGAAAATATCATTGATGAAATAATTAAACTTACTTTGTAATCGTCTAGCCAAACTTCTGCAACTCTCTTGAAATTACGAGCGGTAGGGTCAGCTCCAGCTAATTTGTGACTTTTTGTAATAGTTTTGAAGAAGTGACTGACTCTCGAACAAGGAACCTGAACTAAATTTCCACCACATAAATGAAGTTTCAATGATAGTTCTATTTGCTCTCCATTCCAAATCTCTAACCCTTCATCATACATGCCGAGATCTTGAAAATAATCTCGTCTAATAGCAAACGCGCAACCTAACATGACTGGCACCTAGAAACGCGTAACAGGGTTATTGTTATCAACTTTATTGATATTGTCTCGCCTCTCTCTTGTATTTGAACACATGGTACAAAAATTTTGGAGAACATTAATACATTAATGATCAAGTTGTTCAAACACAAAAAAAGTTTAATGAGTCTTTGACTTTATGATAAGTTCATGTTCGTTTGTTAACTGACCTGATAGGGTCGATCAAATTTATTTGAATCTTCTGGCCTAATATCAAACCTGATAAAAATAATTTGATGGTTCATAATTTATAATCACTTCAAAAAATTAAAAGTTTATTAAAATATAAAAATCAACCTACCAAATATACCACATTAATTCATCAAAAAAACCTCGAAATGGTCGACCGCCGTGATAATTAAGATCTTCTCTACTAACAGTATCAATTGTAGGTAATGTACAGGTTGTAGGTGAAATTGCAATTGGCTCTAAAAAAACATGAATTATTGTAAAGAATTATTCACTAACACAATCAACAACCTAGAAGTGGTGGCAGCCAGTTCGTATTAACTTCCATATGGGCATCAAGAAAAATTACAACTTCACTAGTCGCACGTTTAAATCCTTCCATACGTGTAACTATTAATCCTTTACGTCCTTCAAGCCGAACAAGCTTAACACGATCATCAAAATTTTCCCTTAAGTGATTTTCAAAATCTTCTTTGAGTTCTGGTCTTGTGCTGCTGTCGTCAACCAAAATAATTTCCTTTAAAAGTTCTCGAGGTGATCGGTCATAAACTGAAAAAACTGTACGTAACACAATGCTTGGATATTCGTTATGAAAAATAATGATGACGGATGCAGTTGGAAGTCTCTTTAAATATTGTTTCATCATACAGGATTTTGGTCTCGTATCAGGAACCGAGCGATTCAATGCAATCATATCACTTATTAATGCACTGAAGCCTTCTTGCTTCCTTAATTGCTTGTTCTTTTCAATTTCATTTGGATCAGTTAAGACAACTGCTGCACCTTGTTCACCGAGACCTGTTCTTTGAGCTTCCTTTTTCATAAATTCATAATCGTGCCAATCTTTTCTATCATACACCAACTCCATAGGATATTTCTTACATTCTCCTACACCATATAAATCAAAATGGAATTTCTTAAAATTATTGAAGTTTTCATGCTCCACTTTTTCGCGATTTATCATTACATATATAAAAGAAAATATTAAAGCAAGAACTACAATATTACTAACTCTTCTGTTAAGAGAAAAATTCACAGGTCTTAACCCTTTCATTGTTAGAAGTTAAATGATGTTGAGAAATATTTTCGTTTTTGTAGCATCAGCAAAAATTAACTAGAGTAGAACACTAGAAAAATAATATATTTTGAACTTCTCCACATAAGCTTCTTGCTTCTTTTGATCACTGTAAGGGTCAAATCCTTCACAAAATTTTTTTCGAACCTACAACTTAATGATTAGACTACATGGCTTTTATTTTTATAAAATTTAAAATAAAAACTCATTAATTAATGGAAAACTAAGTAGAGTAAACGAAAAAGATATTATAGCAAATGATCAAATGTGACCCTAGATCAATTGTGCCCAGTGTTAAGTGTGGCCATTTAATTCGTTGATTTTCAGCCTCAAAAATTTAGTTTTTCAAAAAAAAAATACATAGCTGTTGGAAATTTTGTGAATTTTTATTAGGCTACTCACTGAGCCTTTAAATGAGTTCAATTTTGCACAATAGTTTAATTTATTTCATCAAAAAAATTCTCTTCAGAAAACACCATCATCATCATCTTCAGATCAAGGACAGGCCCAAATAGGCCATATAGGAGTATAGATATTTTTTAACCGGTATTTTTAAGATTTCGGTTAACCTAGTAACCGAAACAAAGAAACTCGGTTAACCTACGGTTAACCGAAACCTTAAAATAGAGATAAAAATTTGATTTTTCAGCATAAAAAATTAAAAAGAATGCTTAATATGCATATTTCCACTCTTTCCCTAGTACATTTATTGCACTTTGCTTGCTTCTGATTCAAAAATTATGCAAAAACTTCAAAAAAAAGATTTTTTGGGTTTTAGTATCTTTGAGTTAAATATTTAGACAATTTTATAAAAATAAATTATTTTTAAAAGAAAGAATGCATATTACTAAACTTTAATTCGTTTTTATTCAAGAATAATCAAAAAACGAGACAATTTGTGAAAAAAAAAATTTAATAGGAGTAAATTTCGCTAATTTCGGTTATTTTTTGGTTAACCGATAGAAATCTCGGTTAACCTAGTACTCGAATAACCGAAAAAAACAGCCGGTTATCGGTTCTCGGTTATCGGTTCTCGGTTATCGGTTTTGATATCTATATATAGGAGCCACCATCAAATGCCATAAGCATTTGAGGGCAATGGTCATAAGTGGCTCGTGAAAATGACAACACTACTCAATTTCAGTGAAATTATTTTGTGCTGATTATTCACTACCGACCGTTTTGCTCCATCCAAGGTCCTTCAGAAAACACCACTTTTTCCTTTCACTTCAATTTATCAAGATGCAAAAAAGTGCATTAGTTTAAGTTTCAGTTTTTCAGTTTATTCAATTCTCGTATGATGAAAGTTCAAGTTGTAATTTTATCTGTAAAGATAAATCAATTTTTGATACATTTCATTTTTTAAAATCCTAATAGGGAAAAAATCCCGAATAGAAAAAATGTATAGACCTTAAAGTCAAAATTTGAAAAACTGGTCATTTCATGATTCTTTACTCTACTTTATTACATTTTCAAGTAAACTCTACTTCTGTCTGTATTACAATTATTTTTTTAGCTTAAACGACGAGACATGCCAAACCATTAAACAAATAACTACTAATGATGAATTAATTTTTACGGAAGCCCCGCCCTAGCGCGTGAAGGCTTCGCGTCTGAATGTTTATAGACACTGTTTTTTCCACATTTCTTGATCAATTTGGAAAATCTCTTCACCAATGTTTTTCACATGTAATGTGGCGAAAATGGTTCCAGAGAGCTAAGAAAAAAAAACTTTGTGTAATTCAGAATAGTCAGACATCAAGTGAGTAGAACGTTCTTTCAAAGTAAAAAAGTTGCTTACCGAGAATCGATCACAAGATTAATTATCGTGATTCTTAAATCTGTTGCATTAATAGAATTTCAAGACTTATACTGTTTTTCTTGAAATTCTATTAATGCCAGAGTTTTAACTATCGCTCTTGATCGATTTTTCATGCCCAGATATTGTGAGAAAACAGATGAACCAACTCAGGTGGCAAGTCAGCTGACGAATCAAAATAATGGATTTGTGCAAACACAACCAGGTGTTTTTCCACTACTTACACCTATCATCAACAACTGTGGCAAGGGCAAAAAGAAGAAATCGGTCAAGTTTCTGACTTATGTTGAGGTGAGAAATAAAACTTTGACTTTATTTTCATTCGAAAAGGAATAAGAAAACGTCAAAATTATTTATTAAATGTACATGCGATGCAAGCAAATCTTAAGAATCTTCTAGAGCGTTGTCAAATTAAAAAAAAAGATTTTTTCCCCCCTTTAATATTCCATTCAAATCGTAAATCGAATTTTGAATGAAAAACAAAGAAATCTTCATTTGAATTGCATTTACATTACTCGAGATATTTCATGAATGAAACTCAGACTGGTTGATTGTCGTTGTCGAACTATATCGTGAGTTGCGAGTGAATTTATTCGCAAGTCAAAGTGTGATGACTTGATGGCTAAAGATAGAGACCTGTTACAGTTAAGGCTTGTAAGGCTTAAGACAATTATTTCACTATCACAATTTTCATATTAATATCGTTCTTTCCAACGACATTCTTGTAAGGTCTGTTCACAGCAAACAATACGTTTGCAGATGATGCAATGAAATAAGTTGTTATAAGTAAAACAGACGCCAATTTTTATTTATCTTCATAAAATTTGAGCAGATGAGACTTAATACTTGTAACTATTTATGTAACTACAGCCTGTAAAAATTTTATAAATTGCACAGCATCGTAACGGGATCATTTTTATGTTAGGTATGTACCTAATTATTCTTATTATGAAATTTTTTGGAATTGTAAGCGATACAATTTACCAATAGCTTTTAGTAAATATCTAGGTATTTATACAAATAATTGTTGTATTTAGTCATGACCTACACTAACAATTTTGTTTCGATTTCACTGCATTTACTTCACTTGCAAATCTTTTCTAATTATTGTTTATCCAGATTATATAAAAGCTTTCCTCACTTCATATGAAATATTATAAATAATTCAATTAATTAATTCCATAATAATCAATACAATTAAAACATGAAGATATTTCATTAAGATTTGATGAATTATAATAGAAATAGGAAACAAATTATAAGAATTTTGATAACATTATTCGATTGAATTCAATCCCTTGATATCATGAATTGTACTTTAAGAGCAATGAAATAAAAAGCTATTAAGATTCTTAATAACAATTCCATACCATGTGTAAAATTTTCTTTGTGTGTCAATGTTTTATAACATCGAACATTTTAAAATGAAAAGAAATTTTGTTCTAACTCCATGTTCAAAGAATGAGTCAGTAATATCGTTTAATTTTTCTAAAAGGAAGAAAACCATGTCACGATTCATGAAATTATTTTTTCCACTTTTCACTACAAAATCAAAATGAAGAAAAAAGTTTTCGTGAAAAGGTTTCAATGAAATTGAGTAATGTTGTCATTTTCACGTGCCCTTATGCGACCATTGCCCTCAAATCCTTCGGCTTTTGATGGTGGTTCCTATATATGGCCAGGATTGGCCTATAGGTGCCTGTCCTTGATCTGATGATGATGATGATGAAGTTTTCGTGATAGAAATGATCAATTCTGTGTATCGTTCACTAAACTCTTTAAAATGAATTCACAACGTGTGCAAACGTGCTCTGACGATATCTTGGAATGATGGATTTCATGATAATATTATTTAAAAATCTAAATTCTAGAAATAGTTTACAAAAAATGAACAATCATATTAAAAGGAAATATTGCAGATATAGATATCCTGAAATGACAGTCTAGATGTCTAGTTTTTTATCGTTTTATTCAAGGTTTTACTCCATTTAAAAGCAAGAGCATCAATAAAAATGTAATCTTATAGAGATTGATATTGCATACGTAATGTAGATATTTTAAATATACAAAGCTCAATTCACGCACATGTACATTCAACGGCATTTTCAAAAAGAAAAAAGCTTTCAATGAGCTTTATGGAACTCTCCAAAATTTGTAGAATTTTTGTTTCACTTTCCATGTTTTGATATAAAAAGTTCGCGCCAAAAACCTTTGAAAGATTTTATTGAAAAAAGGTAGAATAATTAAAATTAGCGATGTTTAAGAGGAATCAGCAACCTTATCAGCGGCAACCATGGGCACAACAACAGTATGGGTAGGAATTTAATGGAATAAGTACAAGGTTGATGTTTTATTAATAATAATTACCAAATTTTAAAGAAATTCTTCTGGTGGTGGCTATTCAGACGATATCACTAAATCAAACGAAGCCAGCTATAAAGTATCTCGTGAAAATGATGCAATTGATTCTAAATATGGATTTGATAGAGTTAAAGATGGAAATGAGAGAACAGGATTTCTCATTAATATTCATTCGGTAACATTCTTCAATCGAAAATCAAAAACAAAATTAATTTAATTTAACAAATTTTCAGACTGAAGTTCTTGATGCTGATCGACGTTTAGTGTCAGCATTAGATCTTTACTTTCTCACAATGAACGCTTCTAGATTTAAAGTCTCGGTCATTTATCAACCGTACTTTCTTGTTCTCCCTCAACAACATCAACTTCATGAAGTGATGACATTTCTTCAACGAAAATTTGGTGGTCAAGCAGCCAAAATCGAAGCAGTTGTGAAAGAAGATCTCGACAAGCCAAATCATATCATTGGATTAAAACAAAACATGATCAAGATGTCTTTTACAAACACAAATATGATGAACAAAGTTCGTCTTGAAATCAATCGCGTAGTCAAGAAGAACAAAGAACGTGAGAAGACAAACACTTTCTACATGAAACTCCTTTCAACCACACTCGCAGGATCTTCAAACAATGAACAAAATCCCGACTTTATGGACTTCATAATGGATATTCGAGAACATGACGTTCCTTATCACGTTCGTGTTTCAATTGATCTTCAAATATTTTGTGGACTTTGGTACAATATAAAATGTCTTGGAAGCACAGAACGGCCATTAATTACACAACGTCCTGATATCATTGAACGTCCTGATCCAATTGTCCTCGCATATGATATCGAAACAACTAAATTACCTTTAAAATTTCCCGATGCTCAATCAGATCAGATTATGATGATTTCTTACATGATTGATGGACAAGGATATTTAATTACGAATCGTGAGATTGTCTCATGTAATGTCAACGATTTCGAATACACACCAAAGCCTGAATTTGAAGGAAATTTTATCGTCTTCAACGAACCAAATGAAGTCGCGTTAATTCAGAAATTCTTCGATCATATTCTCGACATTCGTCCACATATTATTGTGAGCTATAATGGAGACTTCTTCGATTGGCCTTTCTTAGAAACAAGAGCAGCAATTTATGACATTGATATGAAGCGAGAAATTGGATTTGTTAAGAACCGAGAAGGAAATTATTTGTCACGTCCTTGCATGCATATGGATTGTCTTTGTTGGGTAAAACGTGACTCTTATCTACCAGTTGGATCACAAGGTTTAAAAGCAGTTGCTAAAGCAAAACTTCGTTACGATCCTGTTGAATTGGATCCTGAAGAAATGTGCAAGAAAGCTGTCGAACATCCACAAGAGTTGGCAAGTTATTCAGTGTCAGATGCAGTTGCAACTTATTACCTTTACATGAAGTACATTCATCCATTTATCTTTGCATTGGCAACAATCATTCCGATGGAACCTGACGAAGTTTTGAGAAAAGGTTCAGGAACGTTATGCGAGTCATTGTTGATGAAAGAAGCTTTTCATGTTAACATCGTTTTTCCCAATAAGGAACAAGCGGAGCTCAATAAAATGACTGAAGATGGTCACGTTCTTGACACTGAAACATATGTTGGTGGACATGTTGAAGCATTAGAATCGGGCGTTTTTCGAGCTGATCTTCCATATCGATTTCGATTAGATTGTGAAATGATAACAAAACTTCAAAATGAAGTTTCTCACGTTCTTAAACATTCTCTCGAAGTTGAAGAAAATATTCCACTAAGTGAGGTTCAAAATCTCGATGATGTTATAAAGCAAATTCAAGACGCTCTTCAAGCACTTCATGATAATCCTGTGAGAATGGAGAAACCAGTAATTTATCATCTTGATGTTGGTGCAATGTATCCGAATATTATACTTACAAATCGTCTTCAACCTTCAGCGATGGTCACTGAACAAGATTGTGCTGCTTGTGATTTTAACAAACCTGATGCAAAATGTAAGCGAAAGATGGATTGGCTGTGGCGTGGTGAAATGCTGCCAGCAACGAGAAGGTAAATGAGAAAAATTTCAAATTTTTCCGTTAAATATTTCCAAAAGTAGCACTTAATGAGGAACCCATCGAATAAAATGATTTTTTATTTAAATTTCCTTTATTTAGTGAATTTCAACGAATCCAACAACAACTGGAAACAGAAAAGTTTCCACCACTTTATCCCGATGGTCCCACAAGAGCTTTTCACGAACTTTCACGTGAAGATAGCGCAGCTTTCGAAAAGAAACGTCTCACTGATTATTGTCGTAAAGCTTACAAGAAGACAAAAGTCACAAAATTAGAAACGAAAACATCAACAATTTGTCAAATGGAAAACAGCTTTTATGTTGATACTGTCCGAGCTTTTCGTGATCGTCGGTATGAATATAAAGGAATGACGAAAGTCGCAAAAGCTGATGTTGTTAAAGCTGTAAAATCTGGTGATGCTGGTGAGATCAAAGCTGCTAAAGGACGTGAAGTTCTTTTTGATTCACTTCAACTTGCACATAAATGTATTTTGAATTCTTTCTACGGTTATGTAATGAGACGCGGTGCACGATGGCATAGCATGCAAATGGGTGGAATTGTTTGTCTCACAGGCTCAAATATTATCACCAAAGCGAGAGAAGTAATTGAGAAGGTTGGACGACCATTGGAACTTGACACTGATGGTATTTGGTGCATTCTGCCTGGAACTTTCCCACAAGACTTTGAAGTGTTGACAAATCTTCCGAAGAAAAGTAAAATCACTGTAAGTTATCCAAATGCTGTGTTGAATACAATGGTGAAAGATCATTTCACAAACGATCAATACCACAAGCTTGAAAAATCAGCTGGTGAGAACGGAGAACTTCCAGAATATTCAATTCATCAAGAAAATTCAATTTTCTTTGAAGTTGATGGACCTTACTTGGCAATGGTGTTACCAGCCGCAAAAGAAGAAGGAAAGAAGTTGAAGAAACGTTATGCAGTGTTCAACTTTGATGGATCTTTAGCTGAACTTAAAGGTTTTGAGATTAAACGACGTGGTGAACTTCAATTAATTAAAATCTTCCAATCGCAAGTCTTCAACGCTTTTCTTCAAGGCAATACACTTGAGAAATGTTACGAATGTGTTGCAAAAGTCGCCAATTATTGGCTTGATGTATTGTTTAGCAAAGGCGCTAATATGCCTGATTCAGAACTCTTCGAACTCATCTCAGAGAATCGTTCAATGTCACGAAAACTTGAAGACTATGGCGTTCAAAAATCGACATCAATTTCAACAGCAAAACGTCTTGCTGAGTTCTTAGGTGATCAAATGGTGAAAGATGCTGGCCTTGCATGTAAATATATCATCAGTCGAAAGCCAGAAGGTGCACCTGTCACTGAACGTGCAATTCCATTGGCGATCTTTCAATCGGAGTCAGCTGTTCGTCGTCATCATCTTCGAAGATGGTTGAAAGATTCAAGTATTGATGGCGATGTTGATATTCGTGATATTCTCGATTGGAATTATTACATCGAACGAATTGGTGGTGCAATTCAAAAGATCATCACAATCCCAGCAGCTTTGCAAGGCATCAGCAATCCAGTGCCACGAGTTCAACATCCAGATTGGCTTCATAAGAAAATGCTTGAGAAAAATGACGTTTTTAAGCAAAGAAGAATCAACGACATGTTCAAAGCGAAACCAATTCGCGATATTGAAGACACTGTTGGAAGTTCATCAACCGCTGGTGGCATTCCAATCGTCACAACGAAAAGAAAACGAACAAGAACAGAATGTGAAGAAGAAAATCAACAACAACAGCCGAAAACATGGCGTGAAGCTTTAGGAAATCCGCCAGAGATTGGAACGACGAAAGAAGAATTAATTGAATGGATAAAGTTTCAGAAGAAGAAATGGCGATGGCAGATTGAAAGTCGAAAGAAATTTCGTAGTGATGTTGGAAATAAACGAGGACGTCATGACGTTCCTTTGATGGAAGTTCCAGCACAACGCGGTCCAATTTCATCACTCGGTGGATTCCTTAAACGAACACAAAGAAATCTTATTGAACTTCCATGGCAAATCATTCAAATCGTTGCAATTGATCAAGATGGAAACTTCAATGTTTGGGCTTTGATCGGCGATGAATTGCAGAAATTGAAACTTGTTGTGCCGAGAATTTTTTATGTAAATCAAAGAACATTAGCGCCGTTGTGTGACGATTTAACGAGTGACGTAACATGGAAGAAAGTTAACCGAACTCTTCCAAGATCACGTCCAACTTATAATCTTTATCAATACAACGTCCCTGAACATGTTTTTCGTGACAATCAACTTGGAATGCTTGTT
This sequence comes from Clunio marinus, assembly GCA_900005825.1. Taxonomy (NCBI): domain Eukaryota; kingdom Metazoa; phylum Arthropoda; class Insecta; order Diptera; family Chironomidae; genus Clunio; species Clunio marinus. Next base: position 780,026 of record CVRI01000039.1, on the reverse strand, counting down.
GATCTTGCAGCACCTGACATTGAAGGCATTTACGAGACACAATTGAGTCTTGAATTTCGTGCACTTATCCAACTTGGATGCACGTGTGCTGTGCAAAGATCAGAAGCGAAGAAAATCGCTTCAATTCCAAGTGGACATGGTCAAGGTGACACATTTTCACTTCATCAGCTTGAACAACGAAGTCAAATTCATCAACCATACTTGAAAGATGCTGAAAAGTTGCGTCGAATCTTTTTATATCAACACACAATTCCATCAGGTAAGAAGAGCTTGTGGGGATTGTTCTTGACGCCAATGAAGAAAGCAATCATCATCGTTCATGATTCTGTTCGAAATAATCAAATGCCAACAATGAAGAATCTTTATCAGATTGAACGACAAGCTTTAATTGCTGATAATGACGATGACGAAAGTGAGAAACTTCCACCGAATGACATTTCGTTTGATGTTCATGTTGAGATTGACATCAAGCAAGTTTATCGGCACATTCAAAAAGCTTTGTCAGCTTACAAACAAGAACGACGTGGACCAACAATTCTTTGTATTCAATCAGCGACAGCAATTAATCAATTAAATGTTGCAATTCCAACTTTACTTGATTTCCCTCAGACAAAGTTTCACATAACCGACGATGCTTCATTACTTGTTGGACTTGAGTGGCAGAAAAACGGCGTCAAGTCAATGATTCGTCACTACTTGAATCATCAACGTGTTCTTGATTTAATGTTAGAGCAATGTCGATATTTCCATTTGCCAATTGGTAACATGACAAGCAACACGGTTCTATTTGGCGCTGATTTATTTTACGCTCGTCATTTACAAAAGAATAATTTTGTGTTGTGGTGGTCGCCAAATTGTCGGCCAGATCTTGGTGGAACGGAAACTGACGACAACACGTTGTTGAGTGAATTTGATGATAACAAAATAATTCAGCAATGTAAATCTGGTTTCTTTCCGAATGTTTGTGTTGAGCTTACGATTGACAGTTTGGCAGTTTCTTCTCTTCTTCAAAGTCATCGCATTCAAGAGATGGAAGGCGCAAATTCAGCGATAACATTCGACACAATACCACAAGCTTCACTTGATGATATGATAACAAATCCAAATTTATTGCAAATGCTTCCAAGTTATGATGAGACAGCGCTTTGTTCAGCTGCTTTCCGCATCATGAGGTCAATGGTCGGCGGATGGATGCGTGAAGTTTCTGTCAATCGAAACGTTTACAGCGATTTTCAAATTGTTCACTTTTATCGTTGGATTCGATCATCAACTTCATATCTTTATGATCCAGCACTTCGTCGATCATTAAACACTTTAATGAAGAAACTTTTCCTTCAACTAATCTCGGAGTTTAAGAATCTTGGCGTTGACATTATTTATGCTGATTTCACGAAAATTATCATTAATAGTGGAAAGAAATCAGTTATTGATGGAATAAGTTACGCTGATTACATTTGCCAAAGTATTCGTGGTAAAGAATTATTTCATTCGGTTCATTTATCGTACCAACAATGTTGGAATTTTCTTCTTTGGATGGATTCATTTAATTATTCCGGTTTTCGTGGAAAACTTCCGAAAGAATTAAGAAATGATGAAGATGAGGAGGAAGTGGAAGAGACGGAAGATGTTAATGAAGAAGATGAACTGGACATGAATTGGAATATTTGTGAGAATTTACCACAAGAAGGTGAAACAAGTCGACGACTTGAAGCTTTTCTTAAAATGTACATCAATGAACTTGCAAAAGGCGAAGAAGCATCGAAAACATTGAAAAATTTATCGCATCATGCTTTTGAGACTGTTTTGAAGTTATATCAAACAACTGGACGACAATCAGAAGGACCAGCGACAGAATTCATCAAAGCTTTGTGTAAAATTCTTTCAGTTGATCCATCGATTAATGACGAACTTGATTCGTTGAGGAAAAATATGCTTCGATTAGTAGGACTTGGAGAATTCTCAGACAAAGCTGTTTGGAAGGATCCTGGAAAATCTTACGTTCTTTCAGAAATGATTTGTCAAGCTTGTTATCATTGCCGTGATGTTGATTTGTTGAGAGACAAACATCGTGCGATTAAAGATGGAAATCCAGTTTGGTTGTGCTCGCAATGTTTGATGAATTATGACAACGATGAAATTGAGAATCGATTGATTGACGCAATAAATCGTCGATTGATGTCGTACACTTTGCAAGATCTTCAATGTGTCCGATGTAAGGAAATTAAACAAGACAACATCATCGAGAATTGTTCGTGTGCTGGACGCTTCACAACATTAATCAAACCAGAAGAAATTCGGAATCTTATCAAAACTTTTAATCATGTCGCAGATACTTATTCAATGGTTTTACTAAAGGAACATACTGATTCATTAATCAACAATATTTAAATTTATAAACTTCTGTAACAAAAAACTTTCAATTAAAAAATTTGTTTTTCTTATTTCAACTAAAGAATTATTTTTTGCTTCTTCTTTTTTCTTTTAATTAAACTTTCAGAACACAAAACATAATTTACTGTTCGCTGTTAATTGGGTCGATTTTTGGTTCCTCGAATTTAAATTCTGGGAATTTAGTCATGTCAACGCCTGAACCGCCACCGTATTGACTTGACAGCTTATCAAGTTCTTGCTGCAATTCACGATTAATTTCTGGTGTTGGATCGACTAATGAACCTCCGCTAAAAGTATATTTATTAAAATAAATTCACTGAACAACTCTAAAGATTTTTTCTTACACGCTCTTGGATTTGTATTCTCGAAGTTTATCAAGGAAGAGTTGCTGAACTGGATCTGAAGCTTTTTGAAGTGCTGGAGCGGCAATCCCAAAGTTGCGACGAGCAATTGTGCGAGCACTACGCATGCCAGATAATAAGTGTGAAGTCAACATAGTTCCTAAAATGAATAAGATTTAAATAAGTTCTTCCAGTGATTTGGTTATTGGTTTACGAAAAATTGATTGTGTAACAAGCAAGGAAAAATTTTCATTTGCATATATTTTCGTTTCCAGAAACACTTTGTAAATATCGAATTGATTTCAATATTCAGAATCCACATTTAATAATCTTACACTTTTTAAACTACTCATTAAGTTTATTTACCTGCTGTTTGAGTCCAAAAACACTTCTAAAGAATTGATTTTTTTCTGGTGTTGCTTAGCCGATTATGTTTCACTTTCCAATAAATTCAGGGCTTGGTAGAAATATTTCAGTTTGTGAACAATAATTCAAATTCATTTAAGTCGTTACATTTATTAAAATATCGTAACTTAATTTTCAACATAAGAATAGAATTTGATGTGATGAAAGATAAATTAATACATTCATTAACTAGAAAGCAAAAGTTATTAATAGAACTGAAGAAATTTCAATGAATACTTTTACAGTTGTAATTATATACCTGCGTGGATTGCTTCCTTTTTTTTTATTAACATTCTTATCAAATTCAATTAAATTATGATGGAAAAGGGTCAAAGTCGAAATGTTTTTCATTCAAGATAGAAATATTTGGCGTACATACTTTCAAAAATAAAAAAATATATATAAAGTAGGCACGCGAGGAATAATTTTGAGCATACATTATTAAAATTTAGATATTTTTTTTGTTAATCAAACTAAATAAAATTTATCAAGTTCAATATCAAGAAGATTATTCTTTCCTAAAACATATTTAAAACTTCTTCTGTAGAAGTCGCACATGTGTCACTTAATGAAGTAAATCACATCTCTTTAGTTTTTTTTAAATCCATTTCTGATAAGAAAAAAATACTGAATTGTTACACCAGTTTACATTTTAAGAATAAAGAAATAGAAATATGTATGTTATCAGAATACAAACCGTATCTCTAACGTCTCTCGCGTTAAATCAATCTCATACATAAAATAAAGTCATTTCTTATTTTATTTATCAACAAAATTATTTTTTCATTCTCTTACATACACGCATACTCAGCGAATTCATTCATAAATCTACAAAAACTGGTTTATGAATGAATCGTTTAATGTACAAATACAACTTTATAAAACATTTCATTTAAACATGCTGATCACATTGCTGACTTCGACACTTTGATATCGAGAACATTTGTTTAGAGACTATCTCACTTCATATATTCACCAAACATTAATTTAATGATCTCAGTTAAAAATTCAAAACCTCGAATAGTGTTGAAGTCACGATCACTTCAATTGTAACAGTCTCGCTTTATCATCAGCCATCATACATACAAACAAATGTTACTCGGCTGTTGCTTTGCTCTCTTATTCTATACGATTTACTTTAAAAATGATTTTCTACTTCATTCTTGCTTCAGAGGTGCTGTAAGACGTTACAAACTTGCTCACGAGAATAAAATATATAAACCGATCGTTGGAAACGAAGCTGAGTTCTTCATAAAAAAATTGTTTATTTACAATCGTGTGCTAAACATTCACAAAACCGATATTACATGAACTTTTGTGCATATTAAGCTGCAATTATTTAAGTCTTTAAAACAACAGATCGTGTGAATAATAAACTATCGAGTGGTTAACAATTTTAATAAAAAAAAAAACAAACGCTTAACAAGAAAGTGATTCATCTCATTTATAGCTGTGCGATAATTGGTTTGAAAAATAAAAATATAAAAAAATAATAAGAAAAACCGACGACTTTTGAATTTGATTAATTAATAATAATTGATTGCGGTCAAAGTGAATATTTCGTAAGATTTTTCTTGTCTCAACACGACACATTCGAGCGAAGAAAACAAATTCGAAACACTAGAAATTTTTTATAAGTACACATGTGATTATTTTCTTATGAATTAAAATTAGAAGCTCTTGGAAGAAAACAAAATATACGAAAAAAGAGTTATTGAATCGCTTGATCGTGAATAAGTGTTGGTGGGGCTCGAATTTTTATGAATGAAAAAAAAGTTTAAAATTATATGAAAAAGAGTTACAACAACTGAAGGAAAAAATCTCGTGGATCAGCATAAAAAGAATCAACAATCAGCATTTGCCTTTCTGATTTAAATTTAGAAAAAAAAGAAAAAAATCTTGAAGAGAATTTATTTCTTTTTTCTTTTATTCTGGCTGATTTTTTTTTGTCTCGTCTTTTGGGGGATTAACGACGACTTCTAGAGTATTTTGTGATTAACTTTATCTTTGTTTCTTTGGCATATACAGAAAGGTAAGAAAAATTTTGTATTTCTAATGTTAATTTGAATATATTTTGGCGTAAAAGGCCAACAATTTAATTTTTTAACGTCTTCGTTTTATCAACAACACCTTTTGATGATTAGAGTAACAGTCTGTAAAGGAAAAATGAAATAAAAATTTAAAATTAAATATTCCCCATTGAGAAAAAGAAATTTGACTTACAAATTTTAGCGACTCTTGAGTTTCTAGAAATGATTGGAAAATTCCACGTCCATTAAATACAAGATAAGAATATTTTGTGTTTTATGTCACAGACACGATGTGCAAAACTTGAAATAATATAATTTTGTATCATTTACATTTCGAAATATGTTCGCGAACCACTGCGAAGGTTTAACCATAATTTACACTTTTATTTTTCTCGTCTTTTTCTTTTTTCGTCAGTCAATAATGTTGAGAATGACGATCTTGTTTATTAATCGTAATGAAGCCAACAGAGTATTATAAATAGGAGATTTGCTTTATTTTTAAGAAGTTTCTTTTGAACTTGACTTTAATGACTCGACCGTTGATGAGTATATGAGAGAATCTTACGTAACAATTTCAAACTTCAAAGGGATTTCACTGTAACAGTTTTAAATAACAATATTTGTGGAAAAAGTTAAGCAAATAAGTATGGAAGAGAAGATGGAATTGAATAAAGAGTTTGAACAAAATGTAAATAAAGAAGCAGTCTAGAATCGAAAATAATAAGCGATCAGCGATTGAGAACTGATGACCCATCTGAATATCTCAGCATTTGCAGCTGCAATGTGCACAAATGCAAAAAATATCAAATCAAGAAAAAAAAATGACATCAACTAAATTTCATTAAAGTATTTCCACTGATTCGCAGAACGTCTGAGTGTGTTGGGTGATTAAGTTAATGTTGTTATCAGAATATATTTAATTAAAGAATTATATTTTTTACTCATTATGCTAATCTAGTTCATTACACTTTTGATTCTAAATTTAAGATTTTATCAGGACTCAAATAAATAAAAAAGGTCAAAGAACATTATATTGAATTCGCAAAATGTGTCGTCAGTTTCCAAGATTCTTCCGATCTCATCTTCCATTTCAAAACTTTCGTAATTTTATTTTTGAATAAAAGATAAATTCAGAGAGAGAATAATTCGCTGCTTCATTCAACAACTCTTTCTTCTTCTCATTTGTCGATTTATGAATGAAAACTTTTACGTTTGTATCGATTCAGCATAACAATGAAGTATTTTTGAAGATGACTTACAGAAACTGTTAAGAACATGGAAAGATCAGAGAATAGAAGAGAACAATGATGTAAAGCGGGACCAAAAAAAATATAAGAAAAGGAAGAAAACGTAATCTTTGACTAATTAGAAGCCAAGCCCATGAAAAATTTGTCACCATGAATGGATAAATTGAGATGCTGAAATCTTTTCTTTTTTTTGAGGATTTATTGTTTTATTTTGATGTTGTTATTGCACCTTAAGAGGGATCTTCTGAGGCTTATTTGTGCTTAACGTCGTCGACAACACTCGTTGTCATTATGTGATAAATATTCTGGAAAAACCCAAAACAAATCTGTGTCTATTTTTTAACGTAAATCTTCAAGACCATCAGAAATTTTAAATTAATAAAAATTTTTATTCTTTTGTCTTATCTTTCTCTTTTGCGCGGTATGATAAGACATTCTGCCAGTATTTTTCTTATCAATGAAATTATATCAACAAACTATAAACAACACAAAAATCCCATTTTCAAGAGGAGTGGATACTTTGAACATTGTTTCATCAAGATTTCACTTTAATTTTTTATTGTCTAATCCACACGGATTATTTTTCTCGAACATTCACGAAACTAATCTTGACTTGACCAGCTTGTTTCAAAAAACAAAAATCAATTTAGTTCCCATGAAACATGAAGAGTCTCCTTCAACCGAAACGCAATCGATATCCGAAAAGAATCTCATCCTTAGCCATACACGAAACCATATGTTCCTTTCATTATGCACTCGATGATCAGAACATTAAAAGGTTTTTCACATGAAGCCTTGTCGATGAGAAAATTCCAAAAAGCCTACGAGAAAAAGAGAATAACAAGAAAAACTTTTTTCGAATTATAAGTGACTGGTGTTTGTAAGAGACATGGAACAGCCAAGTAAACAATAAAACAGATCCACATGATGCTCCAGAAATCAACAAGGCAACAGAATTGAGAATCATGTGAAGAAGAATTGAATAACCAAAAAACAAAAATGAATTTGAGTCTTGTCATGTGTGTGTGTTAGTAAGGGATCGTTCATATTATTGCGTGTGTGTTTACAAAGCGAAAAAGAACAAGAGAAGAAATCTTATCTTTTGAAGTATTTCACCATCCACACCATAAATATATTTCGGGTAATTTGCGCTTGACTTGCATGATGTGTAAGTCTTAAGAACAGCAGGTGACTCTCATCTGACAACACCAATGAACTTGTCTCTTCAATCTTCCCTTCTTTCGCCTTTAACTTACATTCTCATCTCGATAGGTTCATGTTTTTATTTTTTGCCTTTATTTGTTGGTTGACGAGTGATCTCAATTCGTGTTGCTTCAAGTGGATTTTCTGTCTAGTTTCAGATCTTTCGGTGCTTATTTCATTCTCTTTTCAGCCCTTTTCTCCTTGTACTTAAGAAACTTTAAAAATATTTCTGATTGAGTTCCGTTAATAACATTAATTTTACTACACAATGCTAAAGGATTATCGTGGTTTATGGTTTACATGCTTTAACATTTGCGAACGATTATTAATGAGAGTTGCTTGTTTGGGAATAAATTTCGATTTTCTATTTCTATTGGGACCTAATTTACAAACATTTCCTATTAAGTTTCTACAACTTCTAAAATTAAAACAAAATTCTTTCTTGTACTTACGTCAAATTGTTTAGCAAATTCCGAATTTTTACACGACAATATTTTTTATCTCTCATAAATATGACAAACATTGTAATCAAAAAGTGCTCAAACCGTATCTAAACAACAAAAAATATTTTCCTTCACTCATCACTCAGGTTTTTATACCTGCAAGAGAAATGAAACGAAATTTTTTCTCTACTTGAAGACACAAAAGTAAGAATAGAAAAATCAACCGTGAAAGATGCCAACAAGAAAGCAGAAAGAACAAAATGAAAACAAATCGTTGCGATCGCTATCGAGAGAGATGAAATTCATAAAATTAAGAAAAATTGGATTTGAGTGTTCAATTTTGGAACTTGAAATGAAATATTCGAGGTGTTGTTTTATTCTACTAAGAAGCGTAACATTATTTGAAAATTTTTTTTTTCTTATCATCTGTGACTCAATATTAAAGATTTGTGGTAGGCATGGAAAAAGGTTAAAAAGGAGCGAGACGAAACTTGAAATTTTCATTTTTCTCTTATGATGTGGTTGAATTGAATCATGTGTTTAAGAAGGGCAAGCAGAGGCGTACTACTAAGTCTTTTCATATTCTTTTTCTTCATCTGAGTGCTTGTTGTCGAACAGTTGATAAACAATAATTCTTCCAACTCATAATTTCTTCTTTTTTTTGCTTTCTTTCATTTCTTGTGAACGCTGTGATCTTATTTTTAGATCCCGATCTCGAGACCGAACATGTTTGTTATTTATTTTAGAAGCACAACGATGTGCGACGAATGTGATGATGAACGAGTTTTCTATTTTAAATTGAATGAGTAAAGTGCATCGCGATGTTGATTCTGTCACTGCCTTAGGATAGGTTCGAGATCATGTTGCGAAGTGATTAAATTGATGTTAAATTGACACAAATTGTGCGTTGGGGAAGGGCAGCCTGTAAGAGAAGTGCCCCAAATTCAAATTGCTTTTGATTATGATGTGACACACATTGAGATTACATTTAACTAAACTAAATATATTTCCATCATCAACAATTTAATTTCGTAGAAGTTTTTCAAGTTCAAAATCCAATTGATACAGATTTGTGTTAGTCTATCTCATGCACCATGCTGTGCTGCATCATAAATCCATCAAATTTCTTCTTTTGTTTCTACTATTTCGGGATGAATCGCATCATAAATCGTTTCATAAGAGAAGAGTCTTGTTTGAAAGCAACGCTGGATATGAAAATAAAATCTGGCTTTAAGTTGTCAGACATTTTAAACACAACAGACGAAGAGAGTCTCATAATCCACATCAACGTGGGTGAACGTTCTTCTTAAGATATTCCGTGAGACTATTGCAGTTTTATTTGTCAAACTGGCAACGCTAAATAAATAAATAAATATGCTAATAAATAAATTTATCTGATTAATTTATGTTTAAACTTCCAAACAATGAATTTGTGAAATGTTCTGAAACTGCAAAAGTGAAAAAGAGTTTCATGACAAAAATTTAAAACAAAATTAAATGAAAAATCCTCAAAGTGCAGACATCTGAATCAATTCTTTATGACAAGAAAGAAACTTCTTAGACATTTTATGTTGTTTTTGTAATTTCGTCGCCTTGAAATGTTTAGTCGACCAACCTTCACTTGGTGTTTCCATGCGCCATTGCAATAAAAGATCATAAATGATATCCTCAAAAAGGATCTCAGTATCTAAACGAGCGCATAGAAAACATCATAAACGATCTCAAGTTTTACAACTTTTCTTTTATGAATAAGGAAGAAGTTTTTTATGATCAACTTTTATTATAAACAGTTGGAAGAATTTGAGTTTTTGTTTTGAAACTGAGGTTTGATGTTTGATACAAAATGTTCAATTCTCAAAACATATCGAGTTGAATTTCTGAAATGATGAAGCAAGATTAATGTTTTTAATATGAATCATCCTAAAAGGCAAAAGCCTCGTGAAATTGAAACAACATTCTGCAAATTTGTTTTATTTTAAATAGCAATTGACAAGCGAAATATTTTCTCAATTTCAAGGGTATGAGCCAAAGTTCTACAATGCCAATGTTTTGATTATCGCGACACATATCGAATTACAAAAGAAAAAAAATAAATTCTTTCCCTCCTTCCATTTTTACTTTGTTTTTCATTCACTTTTATATTTATTTGCATTTTGATTTGTTGATAAACATTTCATCGCATCAAAGAGCTGCGATATGAAGAAATGATCACAATGTCTGATGATGCTGCATCATCTTACGGATTTCTTTTTGCCAGATGTTGTTCTTGAGAAATGAAAATCAATTAATTATCATTCTTCGTGACTGATGTTTTGCACAACTTTAGAAATTAAATTGTTGATCCCTTTTCCCCTACTCACACTCACACACACACACACACAATGAACTCTCGAGAAAGTTGATTTGAAAATATAATTAAGGTCTTTTTTGTCTTTAAACAACCGAACTGACTTCTACAATTGTAATTTATGATTCAACCGACTGAGCGAACATATGTTTTATGCTGCTTGATGCGAAACTTCATCCGAATCTAAACGAACTCAAAAATTTAACATTCTTGCTGTGACTTTATGTGAAATTCGACATGACGCTTGCTTGAGTGCTTGCAAACGATCCTTCGACATTTCACAGATCAAAAAGGATTCGATAATGTTACACAATGTTTCGTCCCCATCTTCCTTATTTAATTTTTTCCCAGACAAACTTCTTTTGTTTTCTTTTCTCAGCTGAAAAAGTTCCTTTTTTTGATCGCGTCTGCTTTTCTTTGAACTATTTTATGAGATGTTTAAAGTTGGATGCATTTTTGGACCTTAAAAAATACGATCGAATTTCATTTAAGCGAAAGAAACAAAAACGTTATCCTAAAATGTTCTCCGTGATACTTTGAAATTTAAATTTTTCTTTCACATTTGAACATTGAGACTTCTTTTTATTTAATGTTCATTTCTCTCATCGGTATGGCATTGACTTTAAGTATTAAGTTTGCTGCAAATGACGATGCACAAGTTACAGACAATGTAAACAAAAAGAAGATTCTTTTTTGCGAAGGCGTCACAAAACCAGATTTCATTTTTCATAAACCTAGCAACTCAATGCTTAGAATAAACTTAAAGAAAACTTTATGGAACAAAATGTTCTCACATTATTATAATATCAAATTTCAATATCTAATGTTTAAAAAAAAATTCATTTTTATAGAAATGGAAAATTTAATCAATAATCTTTACATTCGAATGTCAACATCAAAATTATAAAATTTAACTTGTTAAATGATATCCTTTTAAGAAATTATCCTCAAAATAAATGTTATCAAAATTGTTTAATGCTGTTTCATTTATGTATCCAAACGTCCATTTTTGTGAAATATCTTCAAAAGAATTGCATAATTAGTTTAAAATAAATTTCTATTCAAATAGTTTCGCATACCTGAAGCGTTACATGCTTGCATGCTTAGAATTCCATTGTTTGATGAAAAACCTAAAGTTGATGCACATTTTCCGTTCTCTTTATCCAAACTTATAAGTTGCTTGGTGTTCATATCATAATTCCAATTCTGATAGTCGCTTTCTTTATCATAAGCACAATAATTATTTTTCTTGTTGTTTAATGACATTGCTGAAGGCATTACACAATACTTTGAATTCCTGAAAATTTATGTTATTTAACAAAGCCACTGATTTCAATCAATCATACCATAATCTCAGCTTTTTGTGCCATGTGAATGTGAAATGTTGGTTCCTATTGTTTGGCTTTTGAAGATCATCGCTCGCACATTTCAATAATTTCACTTTACCGTCCCCATATTCCATGCATAAATCAGGATGTTCATCACTTCTTATTGCTCCAAAAGCAAAAAATCCTGGATACTAAAATTATAGTTAATTAATCTGAAGTTTTCTAACTTTCATTAATAATTTACATCACGTTGAAAGAAAAATTGTGTGTACATCTCTGGACAAATTTCTTCCAAGAAATATTGAAATGGTTTGCAACTGAGTTTCTCTCTTAGAAACTTTTGCTTTGTTAAATCACCAGGATCGACGTCAAATCTTTTGGGATCAGCATCATACATGACTTGCTGAAGTTAAAAACATGCGTGAAAAACGAGAAAATATCATTGATTAAACTTACTTTGTAATCGTCTAGCCAAACTTCTGCAACTCTCTTGAAGTTTCGAGCGGTAGTGTCAACTCCATCTAAAGTGTGAGTTGTTTTAACGTTCTTGTAGAAATGACTGACTCTCGAACAAGGAACATTAACTAAATTTCCACCACATAAATGAAGTTTCAATGAGAGTTCCATTTGTTCTCCATTCCAAATCTCTAACCCTTCATCATACATGCCGAGATCTTGAAAATAATCTCGTCTGATAGCAAACGAGCCACCCAGCATGACTGGCACCTGGAAGATACGTAGTAATGTTATTGTTTCCAAATTTAAATATATTTGCTCGTGTCTTGAAATTAGCTCATTATTGTATTAACAGCTTTCAATATTTTTGAAAGAGTTCGAATTTAAAGATACGAGACAATATCAATTGATTATTATTGATCATAAATAGTTAATTAATGTGTCAATTTTTTCAACAATTTGCATAACAGTTGTTCATATACAAGTTACACATTAAGCCTTTGAAAACGTCAAGACAAGTTCAAATTTATTTGTTAACTGACCTGATAGGGTCGATCAAATCTATTTTTATCTTCTGGCCTTAAAGCATACCTGATAAAAATGTTTTCTTTTGTTATAATTGAATTAAAAACATTAAAAGTTGATGAAAATGTTATAATCAACGAACCAAACGAACCACATCGATTCATCAAAAAACCCACGGTATCGACCAACACCGTGATAATTAAGATCATGTCTACTAACACCATCAGTTGTAGGTGTTGCTGCAGTTGTAGGTGTTGCTGCAGTTGTAGGTGAAATTGCAATTGGCTCTAAACAGATCATTATGAGATATTTTAAAGAATTATTTATTCAATATCAAAATCAACAACCTAAAAGTGGCGGCAGCCAATTAGTATTAACTTCCATATGGGCATCAAGAAAAATCACAACTTCACTAGTCGCACGTTTGACTCCTTCCATTCGTGTAACTATTAATCCTTTACGTCCTTCAAGCCGAACAAGCTTAACACGATCATCAAAATTTTCCCTTAAGTGATTTTCAAAATCTTCTTTGAGTTCTGGTCTTGTGCTGCTGTCGTCAACCAAAATAATTTCCTTTAAAAGTTCTCGAGGTGATCGGTTATAAACTGAATAAACTGTACGTAACACAATGCTTGGATATTCGTTATAAAAAATAATGATGACGGATGCAGTTGGAAGTCTATTTAAATATTTTTTCATCATACAGGATTTTGGTCTCGTATCAGGAACCGAGCGATTCAATGCAATCATATCACTTATTAATGCACTGAAGCCTTCTTGCTTCTTCAATTGCTTGTTCTTTTCAATATCCTTTGGGTCAGTTAAGACAACAGGCGCACCTTGTTCACCGAGACCTGTTCTTTGAGCTTCCTTTTTCATAAATTCATAATCGTGCCAATCTTTTCTATCATACACCAACTCCATAGGATATTTCTTACATTCTCCTACACCATATAAATCAAAATGGAATTTCTTAAAATTATTGAAGTTTTCATGCTCCACTTTTTTGCGATTTATCAATATGTAAATAAAAAAAAATATTAAAGCAAGAACTACAATATTACTAACTCTTCTATTAAGAAAAGAATTCACAAGTCTTAACGCTTTCATCGTTAAAAGATAAATGATGTTGAGAAGTTATTCCGTTTTTATAGCATCAGCAGAAATTAAATGGTGTAGAATACCAGAAAAAAATATATTTTGAAAATGTATCTAATTTAAATATCCAGAAAAAAACTTCTTTAACTATATTTTATTTTTGTGCATTAAAAATTCATATAGGTTATGAAAGTTCAGTAATGCCAAAAAAATTTGATAATTTGCATCCTTTAAATTTTCTATTAAAACAACAACTTGTGGAAATATTTTGATGCAACTTTTTAGTAAAAATACAATGGTTTACACTTTTTCAACTTATCTTATATTGCGCTCAAGAATTTTTTTATTAATGAAGCCTCCAAATAGCGTAACGAAGGCAACGAAACTGTTCTTACTTAAAAAAATGTAAATATTGCAGATACAATCAGGATTTCTGTGAAAAAATTGAACTTTTATTGAAAACTTTACGGAACAAAATGTTTTTGTTGTCTTTTTTTTACATTACTATTTCATCATTTTTCATTATCTTATATTTGACACTTTAAAGGAACAGAAAATTTACTTAACTGGTTAAATGAAACTTAACTGGTTAAATGATATCCTTTCAAGATATTATCCTCGAAATAAATGTTATCAAAATTATTTAATGCTGTTTCGTTTATGTATCCAAAAGTCCATTTTTGTGAAATATCTTCAAAAGAATTGCATAATGAGTTTAAAATAAATTTCTGTTCAAATATTTTCGCATACCTGAAGCGTTACATGCTTGCATGCTTAGAATTCCATTGTTTGATGAGAAACCTAAAGTTGATGCACATTTTCCATTCCCTTTATCCAAACTTATAAGTTGCTTAGTGTTCATATCATATTTCCAATTCTGATAATCGCTTTCTTT
>CVRI01000039.1:693748-764699 GCA_900005825.1 Clunio marinus | reverse complement strand
CACGTTTGACTCCTTCCATACGTGTAACTATTAATCCTTTACGTCCTTCAAGCCGAACAAGCTTAACACGATCATCAAAATTTTCCCTTAAGTGATTTTCAAAATCTTCTTTGAGTTCTGGTCTTGTGCTGCTGTCGTCAACCAAAATAATTTCCTTTAAAAGTTCTCGAGGTGATCGGTTATAAACTGAATAAACTGTACGTAACACAATGCTTGGATATTCGTTATAAAAAATAATGATGACGGATGCAGTTGGAAGTCTCTTTAAATATTTTTTCATCATACAGGATTTTGGTCTCGTATCAGGAACCGAGCGATTCAATGCAATCATATCACTTATTAATGCACTGAAGCCTTCTTGCTTCTTCAATTGCTTGTTCTTTTCAATATCCTTTGGGTCAGTTAAGACAACAGGCGCACCTTGTTCACCGAGACCTGTTCTTTGAGCTTCCTTTTTCATAAATTCATAATCGTGCCAATCTTTTCTATCATACACCAACTCCATAGGATATTTCTTACATTCTCCTACACCATATAAATCATAATGGAATTTCTTAAAATTATTGAAGTTTTCATGCTCCACTTTTTCGCGAATTATTATTACATAAATAAAAGAGAATATTAAAGCAAGAACTACAATATTCCAAACTTTTTTATTAAGAAAAGTATTCACAAGTCTTAACGCTTTCATTACTAAAAGTTAAATATGTTGAGAAAATATTTCGAATTTATTACATCAGCAAAAATTTTATTCACGAATCTTTTTTTCATGCTCACGACCTCATGATTAGACCACGTGGTATCAATTTTTATAATATTTTGAATATAAACTCATTAATTAGTCATCATAAACAGTAACTAATTGTGAATTATTATTTTTATTTTTGTTTTCAGACCCAGACATTGGATTGTGAGAAAATAGGTGAACAAATTTCAAGAATTTTGTTAGGATTAAGCGCTACCGAAGCCATTGACATCATTTTTTTGTAAATCTGACATGGAATTGGAAACCTATGAGGCAAATTTAGCGGACATTGCGCTACAAGAACAAACATTTTATGATACAAAACCAACTGCATACGAACTTCAGATGGCAAGTCAGTTGATGAATAATCAAAATAATGGATTTGTGCAAACACAACCCGGTGTTTTTCCACTACTTACACCTATCATCAACAACTGTGGCAAGGGCAAAAAGAAGAAATCGGTCAAGTTTCTGACTTATGTTGAGGTGAGAAATGAAACTTTGAATTTATTTTCATTCGAAAACGAATAAGAAAACGTCAAAATTATTTATTAAATGTACATGCGATGCAAGCAAATCTTAAGAATCTTCTAGAACGTTGTCAGATTTAAAATATTGATTTTTTCCCCCCTTTAATATTCCATTCAAATCGTAAAGCGAATTTTGAATGAAAAACAAAAAATCTTCATTTGAATTGCATTTACATTACTCGAGACATTTCATGAATGAAACTCAGACTGGTTGATTGTCGATTTAAGTCGCGAGTGAATTTATGAGCGTGTGTTGACTTGATGACCAAAGATATCACAACATTAATATTTACATCGCACGGTTTCCTTTCCATTTCAATCAGAATCCGAACGAAATTTTAATTTTCTTCTAAAGAAACTTACTGAAGTTCAAACTTTATAAAAAAAATCATTTCGAATTTTAAATGGCTCATAGTTTATGAATTTTAATATTTTTAAAGCTTGAAAAAGGTTTCAAAAGTCGCAGAATAATCATGAATCGAATGAAATCTTTCCTGAATAAATAATATTGGATATCAAACAACTTCTAAATGTTTTTTTCATCCTGAAATCTGAATTAATTTTTTATTTTCTTTCAATTCAAATCTTGACAATTTATTTGACAACATTAACTGACTTGTCAGTCATTTAAAAATATTTATCAACCTAAGTTATGCAAGACACGTTTTCGGGAGGACTTTTGTCTCTTAAAATCCTTTTATTCATTATTTTGAAATATTTATGAGAAACTGGATGTATTCCGAGAAAAGTGGAGTAAACAGAACATTAATTTCTCACGATGGCGATGTAACATTCATTGAATGCGTGTCAAAGCATGTTCTAAGAAAATGTAGTAACAAAGTTAAAAAAAATGTTTTCGTTACGGCGAAAAGCTATAAAAAAAGTTCATTCAAAATAAATAATAATTCATTGAAAATGGTAAACGTCTAGTAGGTAGCATAGCAGCAAACAACGTAAGACACAATAATTTCCATAGAGAAAAGAAGAAGCCAAAACCACAAGAAAGAACAAAATATTCGACTCTGAATGAATTACAAGTTTATCAACAATGAAGTGATGGAAATTCAAATTACAGAAAACGAAAAGAGAATTAACAAAATGTTCTATCGTCTCGAATTCATGTTTTCTTCTTTTATTATTATTATTTTTATCAGTTGTTTGTTTGTCGTTCTCCGCTGGCTATCGTTGTCACAACGTGCACATACTAAACGTCTCTATTTCTTATTCAACGCCCTAAAACTTTGACTTTAATTTATTTAAATTAAATGCTAGACATCCTATTAAGTGAATAATCCCTGTGGTCGTGCTTAGAAAGAAATAAAATTAGTTAAAATATTGCATCTCATTCTTCATTGATGAATCAATTCAAAAACAAATCTAAAGTACTTTTGACTTAAAAACTTTGATAAAATTCTGGAATTTGAACTACAGTCAAAAAGTCTGTTCAATTACACGCAATCTAACAAAAAAAAGTTAAAAATTTAATCAACAGAAAACATTGTGAGCAATAATAATTGCTTTAATGATAAATAAACTTGATGTCATTCATATCTTTAGAATAATTAAAAGTAAATTGTTTAATAGACCATAAGAAGAAAACTTGATTTAAAAGAACGCATCTTCGTTAGATCGTTGAAACTTTTCAACAAGTTTTATTAATTTGAGGAGATATGAACACGTTTTCAGTGACAATAATAAGAAAACTTCTTCTATCGCCAAGCATTCTCGCTTCATGTCGTTTTCTTCTTTTACATCGTCTGTCGTATGATATCTGTGACAAATCACTCGTTTTGTTTGAGGCTAAGATATCATATCTTAACGACGACACAATTGTTTTTATATTTATATCAAACCATATAATTTTTTTCTCAGAATTTTGTAAAATGAGTTTGTGTACAACGCGCTTGTGTTTGATAAAGCGAGAAACTAAGTGACTAGCCATTGTTTTTTGTTTGTTGAAATCATGTCATTTCTCATAGTTCTTTTTATTTTATCAAAGTCATTTTGTAGCCCTTATCGATTTTTTTCTTCTGTTAAAAAATGTGATTTTTTAATTTAATTTCCGAGCCTTGCTTCAACTTGTGTTGTTATCAGTTGCGTTGAATTTTTTTTTGCGTCGCAAATACCAAACTCGTACTTTGACAGTTCTTGTAAGATTGAATTCTTCAGGAGAGTTTTTGGCACAACGGAAGTGGTTGATGATTACCAATCAACAGGAAATTCGACAACGGGTTAATCTTCTCCTGAAAAATCTTTTCCAATTTTTTTCTCCTTGAGTTGTAATTTGTGGTTTCGTATAACCAGATAAAATTACTGCCGAATGTTGCGAAAATTTGAAACTTACACTTGAATGAATAAATGCAATGCGAATCCATAAAATAATCGCTTCGTTCACGAATCAATTTAAAGTCGTTAAATTTACATTTGTTTTAACAAAAGCTCGTAAACACTTAAAACATTTCAAGTATGAATCATTAAAATTCATTTAGCAACTTGTTCGAACTACACAATCAATTAATGTGTGAATAATTTGCAAGACAATTGGCCGAAAGCAGCGGGCGTTATAACTGTAACAATTTAATAACATTTCATATTTAAAAGCATTGATAATTCCTGAACTTAATTATATTTATATGCAAATTCTTAATGAACATTTTGAAACGATGTGAAATTTTATGCTTAAATAATAATATTAGTTGAAGGCTTTAATAAAATTGAGTATTTAGGATGCTACATTAAGATCAATTTATTTCATAAAATTTTTATAATGACCTTGAAACTATTACGATAATTAAAGTTATTAAAATATTTGACTGTTGGCTGAATTCCTTTCTGATTTTTCAAGTTTTAATAAGATTACAAGTGCAGCGAGATGTAGATAAGCATGAACGTGTTTTTTGTTGTTTAAAAACACTCAAGTAGTTGCAAGAAAATGTCGAACATTAATGATTGCCCTTGACGCATATTTCATGTGGAACTTAAAAACAACATTGTGCTAAATCTTGGATGAATAGGATCACGTAAAGAAACTTTGAGAAAGCTGAAATTATGTAAGGTCGTTTGTGAGCAACGATCGTTTTCTTGAAAAAATTATTTTGCACACCAACTGTCAAAAAGTCAGAATGTGATAAGAAAATAAGGCAGAATATAGTGATAAGATACGAATGATTTATTTGGGCTCAATTACAATTGACCAAAGACCGTTCGTCAGCTTACATAACGATAACGAGAGAATAAAAGAAATACTCATGAAGCGAACATTGATGATAACACCAAAATACAATTAAACTCCATGAAGTTTGTTTGGGTTACGAGAAAATAAGCAAGTTAAGAAGACAACCACAGAAAAAAAATTTATGAATGAAAACGAAAAAAAAGAAACATTTATGAATGAAACTGACTTTTACAATTCTGTCGCGATTGTAGTTGCGAAAAGGGGAGATGGCGAAATGATAAAAAATGAAAGGAAATTTCCGCTTATTATTTTATTTGTTCGTTTCTTATCTTTTCATTGTAAATGGTAACTGATGGAGAATTCTTGCTGTTGAAATCAAGCGAGAAAGGAACTTTTAACTTCATGATATCAAATTAAAAGTTTGATTACGTGGTTCGTTGTGAGATTGATGGAATGGACAAAACAGAGAACAGTTCGTCTGATATTTAAATTTTTCTTTGGAATTTGATGAAATGAAATATCATTAAAGCTTCAATGCTTCATTTGTTTCAACGACCATTGATATTCCAAAATATAATTGAAGATTTCAATAAGAAAAGAAGTAATAAACCCTCATTCAATTCAATAACGTTTAAAGAACTTCAAACTTTTAATGAATGAAAACTTCTGCTTTTGCATTGTAATTCTGAATTCATTTACAGTTCTAGAAATATCAGCAAATTTTCTATATTTAAATTCATCGTCGATGATTGAAATTGTGTTTATTTGCGAAAAGCAATTAATTTAAATTGTGCGATGTCACGCAGTCATAAACGCACAATTGACAGTGACAATTAAAAATTAAATGTTTCTCTTATGTTTTTCTTGCAATTTTTGTCATATGACGACATTTCGTAATCCAGCAAAGCAATTCAAATAACAAAATTTTATGCATAGCATTGCTGGAAGTTTCGGATTTGATGAACAGTTGCAACTTACAAGCGAACATCTGAAACTGCACCAAGTCATCATCCATAATGAATTTTAAATGGCAAATTTATGAAAGTTGAATGAAAACATGTGCACATTGGTGTTGATTTTCTGGTTTCTTTATAAGTTTCGCTTCGTTGTTGACTTGTCCCGAAAGATTCTAAAATTGTTTGTTTGAATGTCACTTGCCTTTGCGTTCATTCTTGTTTTCTGTGATCGCGGCAGTTCTCCCTGTTTATAAAACTTTTCAACACGCCAAACTCAATTTTTTTACGATTTAAATTATAAAATCATGAAATCTGCTGGAGTTGAAAGCGTTTAAAAATAGAAACAAAAGAAGAAGATCGCCAAAGAGTAGATTTAAGGGTGATGAGTGTACAAGTAACGAATGTTGCGTGTTATTCATTCATAGAAATCATGAATTTGAAATAATTGTGTGGTTACCCGCAGTTGCGTCATGACTTGTTAGTTTTCAACAAGACTTTGCTTTACTCAGATCAACATAAAGTTCGTAATCTACTTACCGAGAAGTATTTGTTTACTATTAAAACTACGCGAATTTCTGAAAAATCTCATGAAAGAATTTAAACGTCCAAATAAAACAAATGTAACACATTTCAAACACCTTCCAAGCGCCGACTTTTGTTTATTTGTCTGTAGCCAACTGCTTACATATTTAAATGACGTTCTGCTTTTGGAAAAAATCACGATGAGTTATAAATTTTGACAAGTAATTACGAGATTCTCTTTGTAGTGGAGACTTTTGCCGATCGTCAATGCTCAGTAATTTATATCTATCACAGTTCATCGGCTGATCACAGAAAAGATGCACAAATTAATTATCATTAATTCCCTGATATGACATTCTGCATTTCAGGAATCTTATTCGAGAGCGTTTGTTTGTAAATAAAAAAAAGATTTCCCCTGGATAGGTCATAAATATTTTGACAAAATTTACTTTTCGCCTCGCGCTTCAAGCTTCAAAAAATTAAAACAAGTAAAAAATGATCTTCTTGTCGTTTTGAGTCTTTTATTATTTGTTGTGAGCTGTAAACAGATGAGGATTTTTCATCGAGAAAATTACTTATTATTTTTAAAGAAAGAAAATTGCCAGAGACTGGTGAGAAAATTGATTTGTCTGAAAATGTTTAAATTAATATGAATGAGGGCTGTGAATGTCTTCCTACAAGTTCTAAACATTCCCAACTGTTCTCAATTCACTTCATTTATTGTTTAATAATGATCAAGCTTTGAGTGTTTTTAGCGATGTTTGCTGTCAGAAGAGAATGAAAATGAGAGTTGCAATCCCATCTGCGGGACTGTTGTGACTTCATTATTTTGTGCAACAGACAGTTTTATGACACAATACGAATGGTTAATAATCGGCTGTTTCAATAAGTTTTTTATTTCATTCGACGGTGACAAAATCCAGGCAAATTACCGTTTTTCATTTGCGATGTCAAAAGATGAAACTTTTTTTCCTTTTCTTTAATATTTAAAAGATTTTTGTATTTATTTTAAATAAATATTGAGAAAAAAATTAAATGAGTTATAATTTTGGGAATTTGACACTTTTTTTCGGTGGCTTCATATTTTCCCTGTCAATAGCTTCAAATTCTTTTTATCCCTTTATGAACAGGTTCCTTAATTCACATGATCGAATTTCAACATTGAATGTTGATTGAAATTAGAAGAGCTGAGGGAAAATCTTCTTTTTTTTCTGAAGAACTTTGAGTAGAGTTCTGGGATTCACATCGTGCTTTGGTGGTCGATTTTTTACTTCACATCCAGGGATCACTGAATCCCTTCCCTCCATTGTTTAATGTCGTGTCTGGGTGCGATCACATTTCACATGTCGACATGAAATTTGAATTTTTGTTAATTAAACTTAGGTGGCATTCACTCACTGCACTTGATGATGAGGGAATTGAACCAAAAATATTATTTTGTTCATAAATCGTAACATACAAACTTCATAAAACTTCCTGCTGGTTCCACATCAATTCCGAGTTGAACGCATTGAACCTTTTCAACTTTTAGGTTTTTAATTTATTATCTTTTTCTGTCCATTAAATTTTTTATGGAATTGCAGTTCTTCTACCTGTTTTTTCGTTTGTCATGTTATAAAGGTAATTAGTTCCATTGTTTGTCGCATGTTTGCAATTGAAATTTGCTTCCCTGGAGTTTAATTTTTCATACTTTTTCGTATAATAAAACTGAATTCTTGAAAGTTTGAAGCAGCTAGCAAAACGTAAGCAACGTACGTGAATTAAGCGATCGTTGTCGACTTACGTAAATTACTTGCAACTGATAACGTAATGTTATGGATATAAAAAAAAATAATAAAATTATTATCTAGTTGCAACATGCAATAATCATTTTTCTTAAGAAGACTTTTATATTTTCTTAAAGACAAATTAGCGACTTGAATGTAAAATTGCTTCCTGTGCCGAAGGCCACATTGAAAGCTAATAAGAAAAAATTCTGATATGAAACGTGACTGAAAATTATAAACATCTTTACAACCTGAAATGCGAACTAGAATCATTTTTTTTATAAAATGTAGCCTCAGAGTAATTTGATGAATGAACTTCATTCATAGTATTTAATCTCACTTTTCATTTGTTTCACTTTCTATTATTAAGTATCAAATTAATTTTTTGTTATCTAATAATTTTTTATTTGACATTTCTCAAAAGGGTTTTGAAGGAGAACCACCAATATTGCTTAAGGAAGAACCAGAAGATGGACCAAGAAACTTTCATAAAGTGCCAAGCTTGTCAGACTTGTCTGAAGAATCTTTGGGTGAGTACCATTAGTTATTCTTTTAATTATATTTCATTTGATTGGTCACGCTTAAAAGGCGTTATGAAGACATTAAGAACAACATTTATTATTTTTATACATAAACTATCAAAAAAACAAATGAGAATTAAAAATGACGTGATGCACAAGAGAACTTGAAATTCTTTAATCATTTGGTCAATTGGTGCGTAACTTAAAAGAGGATTAACTTAAGTATGATCCATTTATACATGTAGCTGATGCATTCCAATATTCTGACGAGGGTCCCAACATTAAAAGATAATTAATATGATTTCGTTGAATGTAAATTCATCTAAAACAAAAGAAATGAAGATTGAATTAGGCTTAAAGTTCTTTCTGAATTAACTTCCAATCAACTGAGAATGAGAGAAATTGAATGAATGAAAAAGTTTAAACGCTTAAAGGTTGCGGCTTTACAATGTTACCGTTCTTGTTGGACATTAAGAAAAGGTTTTACAACGGACAATGAACACGAAGATTAAGAAGAGAAAACCTTAATGACATGATGTTGAGAGACTTTAATTATGTACGATCATTTAAGAGCAACCTTGAAAATTTTATTCGATAAAGGTCATTCATTTTTGTGGTGAAGATTGGGGATTTTTCAATGTTCGAGAATATTATAATCATGTCATAAAATCATAAAACGCTATCACCAAAGAGATTAAACTTAAGTAGGGTCTTTAGCCAAATACAAGTCACCTCGAAATCGTAGCAAATTGCGAACCACCCGCAATTGATTAAAAACCCCTTAAAGTTATGCAACAAGGTTATCTTACTTCAATATCCGAACACGAGATGGCGCTTTTAAATTTAAAGTTTAGTATTGTCGTTTGTCTTCGAAACGAATAAAATGTGTTTTGTGAATAATTTAGAAACTAATTTAAATCATTATCACGATCGATAGTGTCTGATGTATTGACTAATAATGTTCATCAATTATCAGCCCACTTCTAAATTAGTGATATTCAATAGCGTCGCGTTCAGAATCAAATAAAAGCTTCGAATGTTATAAAATTTTATGCAAATAATAATAAAATAGAATTTTTAGAAATGGTAAAAGAGAAGAGCGAAAAATATGCAAAACATCGAATGGATAGCCGCGAAAACAATTTACATTTGAATTGGATGAATTATTTATTCAATATACTTTACTCTAGCTTATGATCGTGTTTGATATTCTTCTCTCTCTTCCTATTTCTCATTGACCATTCCCATTCAAACAAAAATATTGAATTTATGAATGGAAAAAACAGAAACGAAACGATTGTGAATGTAAAATTTATGTTTTCAAAATATGACAACGAACGGGTTTTTATTTTTTTTTTTGGTAACGAAGGATTTAATTTGATGTGGTTCAAATTTGTGCGAGATTGATCTGAGAATTTTGAAATTGATTTTATTTTTGTGGAATATTGAGATGTCTATCTTTGGTTGGACGGATGTTGGTTTTGCTTAAGTCAATCGAAAGTTATGAAACGATGTAAGTCGTAAGTGAAACATGAAACTTAATGCCGATAATTTGACTTCATCCCATTCTCATCACATGTCAATAAACTTCAATCAATATCATCCAGTAAGATTCATATCAACCTTGAATCAGAACATTTTTGGATGAACATTGAAGACATGGAAAAGGATTTAATAAAAAATCTTTTGGTTTTGTCATTTCATCTTGTTTTTGTCATTCGCGAATTAAGATTTATAATCATGAAGATTCATTGTGGTTGATAAAAAAGAAAAAGAAAATAAGAAAGTTTGAACATGGCGCTTGAAAACATTTAATTCATTTCTCAATTCCAATCCAGAACAATTTGTTCTCTAACAAATAATCCTACTTCAATAATTTCATAATCACCTGCTACCTCGATCTATTAACTAACAAGTCGATTGTACTCCACATAAAAAGTGAAGCGTAAAACTGAAATCAAAAGACGCAAGTCATGAATGAGGATTATTCTCGTTTGCCTTCGATTTAAATACAGTAATTGGTTGGATAATAAAATTTCAAACTTGTATTGAAAGAACAGCAGCAACAAGAAAGGTGATGGTAAAATATGAAAACAAGAAGAAGTTAAGTGAATCTGGTTTTCCGTTTCTCAACACACTTGAATTGAGCCCGAAAGAACACATCGATGATGTGAAAAAAGTCGCGTGGCGAATGCAGAAGAAAAAAAGGAAGATATAAAAGAGAAAGAAACTTGCGAGCGTCTTTAAGAAAAAAAAAGCGAAACTGTGAACGGAAATTGATATTTAGTCGATCAATAAAGAAGTAAATACTAAACGTTGGAGCCTCCTTCGGTTACGCAGAAAAGGCAGCAGTCGGATGGATCATAAGATGTCTGAGACAATCACTCACATATGGCTTATGAAGCTTTAACTGCTTTTAGGTAGGCTAAACAACCAAAACAATCGCTTGCATGGCGAAAGATGGTCCGGATATTCGCATCAGTGGTCAATGTGGCCGAAACTAAATGCCACATAATCTCATGTTTAAACAAGAAAACTCTAAAATGTGCTTGATAATAAATTATAATTGATTCTGTCAAAGATTTCTTCACACTCATTTTCAACTCAAGTTTGCAAATGAAATTGAAAAGTTTTGTGACTTTTTATGTCAAATTATCATTGACTTCGAATTAACATAAACTAAATATCGTAACACATATCAACATAAAACATATAATTTAACTCAATATATGTTCATACATAAAATAATATTAATTAAAGTTTAAATGTAATTTTTACACAATTCTTTTGTTCTTTACGTCGACAATGGCAATGAAATGAATTAAAACGAAAAAAAAAAAGTAACAATCGAGAAACTTTTTCAACTTGAACATTTTGTTTTTAGAGATTTTGTCAGAACGATAAATTAATTAATTCTTTATGTTATTTTTGGGAGTATTTAACACTTGGTGGTCATGGTAGGTCTTTGGTTGACACATGTATTGTGTGGCGTTAGCGGGAGGTGGTAAATACAAATTCACGACACTCAATGGCACAATCGCATTTTATTTAAATAAAAGCTTTTAAGCTTCCCAGAAATTCACAACTTTATAGTCGAGGTTGAGCTGTAAAATGTAAATTTACGGCTTCCACCTTTTAATCACTAATGCTTCATACATTTGAATGATTCTACTGCTTGCTGACTGCTTCGGTCATTACTCACATGAAAAATGTAAATTGTGTTTTATGATTTTAATTTCATTTCTGTGTTTTGATTTTAAACAATAAACGTGCGATGACCGATTGTGAGATGTGACGCGGTGAGGCGCAGAAAACGTTCTCGATTCGGTCGCTTCTGCAAGTTTCACTAACAAACAGTTAACGATTGTGTTGTTTCAAAACACATAAAACTGATTACTGATTATATGTTCTTTTTCTCTTAATTTAATTTCGGGAGAACAACAAATGGTTAGGTTCGAGTTTCAGGAACTGGTTTTCCACGTTATCATAAATCTCGCTTCTCATTCGTAACAACATTAATATGTATTGCTTTAAATTGACTCTCAAGCTCAAAGCAACAATCATTGAAGAATATATGATTTACAATATATGATTGTGCGTCAATGAAAACGTTGAATCTTGTGTTTTATTTATCCTTTGAGGCATGATGAGATGACAAAGGGAGTGAAACATTGAAAGAATTGTTAATGAAATGTTCTCTTTCCCATTTCTTTTCTTAAAACATCCACCCCTTGATCAATTTACCTTGATAATATATCTCACATGTAAAAGCATTAACTTCTTTCGCATTTACGAATGCACGTTTTACACAGAAACCGATTCAACGATGTTTAACGCGTATCTCTCAATGCAGGTGCATAATTTTTTCATACGTGAAATAAAAAGGCGAGCGAACATAAAAAAGCAACTTTTTAAAAACTCAAATGAAGAGAATAAAAATAATAAAAATAATGTTGATGTTTGATATCGAGTGAGGTGAATGGTTACACATGTATGAGGCGTGGGAAATATTTTACAACACAAATGGCCTTCGGGAGTTTCTGACTTTTCAAGTATTTTTTAAGGGATAATTTCCATATCGGTAGACAAATATTTATGTGGGGTTGAAGAGAAATTATTTCGATGAGGGTTGTTGGAGTGAGTCGAATTGACTCACGTAGGTTTTTTTAATTGAAGAATTTAAAGTCGATTTTGTCACTCATTACATGCGAGCTTAGAACTTTGAGTGAGACTGGTCATTAAGGCCGTTAATTTATTTATTCGTCGGGGTGTTCAGCGACTCTGAAAGGTAATTTTAATTTATGTTACTCATTAAGCATGTTTTTTCGCATCTTTTGCCTATTAAATAAATTTGAATAGAATTCACACGCTAATTTTGAGGAGGAAAGTAAACAGCTTAAAGGCAACGAAGGAATGAATTGAAAATGATGTCATTAGAGATGCTTGGACTTTCAATTGGAAGAAGCTAAGCTACTGAAATTATAATCAAATTAGTGCTTCTTTTAATGCGGAATTAATGTGAAAAACGGTCGAGAAAATCATCCCGAAATAAAAAAAAGTTCCCGCACCTATCGAGAATAACAATCGAGCGAAAACGAGAGAAAAGAAATTTCTTGTTGGAAGTGAAAAGAAAATCGAGTTAAGAAATCAAATAATATAATTGGCTCGTCATTAATAGTTCCGTCCCGCGGTGATTACTTTAAAGTCTCTTCGACTCAAAATTTTCTTTATTATTGTTGGTCAAGAAAGAAAAAATAATTATTTTGGCTTGTGTGTGGGAAAAATGAGGAATTTTATTAATTGACATGTTGAATTTTTCAGCTTTTTGTCTAAGATGAGAAATTTTGCGGTTTGTCGATTTCAAATGTTGAACTCATGCGTAAGCTTGTTATGAACACCTTCCGGGCTTTACCTCACTCACTTTGATAAATATTCTGTGATTTACTTCTGTGAGTTCTGATGAATCTCACTAAGATTCTTTGCTTTCTCGTGACTTATCTCATTCTACATCACTTCACCCTAATCTCAACAATCGTCAAACTCTTTAGAGTAAACATAGCGGACCGCAAGTGAAGTGAAGCGCGTTAGAACCGAACATTTCAAATACAGGAAGTAATTACATGACAATAATTTATTATTTTGTTGATGGCTCTCTTTTCTCTTCTTCTTGATGATTTTCAATTAAAGTTTTCGGATGTGTCTTTCACCCAGGTGTGGAAAGATGGAGAAATGTCTTGCTTTGGCGTAAATTAAGTTATTAAGCTTTAGAATGGGTCATCAAGTACAAGTTTCTAACAGTTTTTCGGCAAAGAATACCAAGGAAAATGTTCATGTAGCGTGTGATGGACGCCAATGTGTGTTAACTTCATCATGTCATCAAATTTACATTTTTTTATTATTCTTTCATTCTTAATTGAAAATGATTATCTGTTGAAATGTTCGACACCATCAAAGGTGAATCGGGAGAGATGGAAAAATCTTGTAGCGATTAAATCATTAAAAGTCATGAAATCGACCAAAGCAGAAGATAATTTGACGACCGAAAAATAAATGGTTCATTTCCACAGGCGGTAGAAAAATTAAGAACAATACTTTGTTGAGTCAGGTGGTGGAATGACTGATGATCATGCCATTAATTTCATATTTTTATATTTTGTTGTTTAGTTTCTCAAATGAGAATGAAATGATCAATTTGACTGTCAAGATTTATGTTGAAATTGTAAATTGAAAATTAACACAAAAAGAATTTTCCACAATTTGAATGATTAAGAACTTCAAACACTTCAAACATTTCAATATTTACTTTTAAAGAAATTCCCTTTCTAAAATTTAATAATGAAAGTTCCACGATTTTCCACATGGGAAGTTTTGTGACATTTTTAATTAAATGCCGAAGGTGAAAATCCTAAAAATTTCTCTTGTTTAAGTCAAAATGCCTGCGAGGTGTAACAAGAAGTCGTATTCAAATGTTTAGACTAAAGCAGGGGATAAAGTAAGAAGTGAAATTAATTGAAAAGTTTTGTTTGCTGTATGAACTCATCATTAAATCGTTACACAACATATCGATTAAGGTGATAAATAGCAATCGATTAATACAACTCACCAAAGTTAATTAATCGCAATCTTCTCGCGCTTTAATATGAACGAGAAAGATTTTTTGTTGTATTTTGACAATCACCACCAGCTCTCGTATGTGGTTAAGAATTTTTTCTGCTCACCTGTGCTGTTGATTAATTTATGACCGCGGTGAGATTTCGATCTACTGTGTGCAGTTTTCTGAATGAAACTTGCTTCAAAGTTGTAAAACGATCATGGAATTGAAGACTTTCAACGACTTCCAGCAGCGTATCATCGACGGGAACACAATTAATTTTCCAAACTGTAATAATCATTCGATGGAAGCCACGGCGCTTAAGTCAGCTTGCATCTTCTGGCTTTTGTCAAATAAACTGATCCAATTTTGGACGGGAAAGAATCGTTTTATACATCAATTAATTGCGGGTTTTATTGCTAGTTTAGAATCCTCGACTTATTTGGGAAAAATTCTTGATATCTGGAAAAGCTCTGCGCCACATAAAATTAATTATAAACAGTTGGCGATTGTGTGTCTGATGATTCCATCGAATGAAAATAAAAAAATACTAAGCGAGAGATTGAAGAAAATTCTTTCGGATCAAATTAAAATTAATTGAATGAATGAAAAGTGAGAAAATTTATAGTTTGTTTAATGTTGTTTTTCATTGGAATTCATTCAGTTCGCTGAAATTGAGTTTTGATTTGTTACTTATGCAAGATGATCTTGTCAATTTCAATTTCTAAAATGAAAAAGCAAGTGTTAAGTTATTTACTTACCATTGCAAAACATTCACTTTACAATTCAAAATCAATCACTTTCATGTCTCTTTCCATTCCATTTGTCGCATCAATTGACAACAACAGTTTAGAGACTTTCAAAATGGAGTCTTGAAAGTTCACAGAAGTTTTCATTGACTGATGAACGATTACACAATTTTGGTAGAAGTTAATTGTTGAATTTAACGTTCGTTGTCATTTAATGTTGATACGGTTGAAGCCGAAACAAATCGATTAGCTTCAAAGCCTTTCGAAGTGTAAAAATGAAACGAATTAAAATGAGCTGATTCGGTTGATGAACAGATGCATTTCAACCAATCGTCGATTGATCAAAGATCAAT
Source organism: Clunio marinus (assembly GCA_900005825.1). NCBI lineage: Eukaryota > Metazoa > Arthropoda > Insecta > Diptera > Chironomidae > Clunio > Clunio marinus. The sequence goes on along the minus strand of CVRI01000039.1, from coordinate 749,291 downwards.
TGTTGAAGTTTTTGTTATTTGTTGTGGGAAAATTCTGTTTGCGAGGGAAGCAATTAATTAACCAAATATTTATTCTTTCATTCTTCTTTCACTTCGGTCGTAAATTATGACATAATAATTGACACGTAATCAAATGTAGCAAAAGAAGAAAAAGAAAATATTTTTCAGCTTTTCCATTTTCCTCGGTTAACTTTAAAGAAGAAAAATGATAAATTCTTCAATTAACTTCCTTCATGCTTTTAAATATTCTTTTGATTTTCTCTGTTAATTCGTGATTTCTCAATTACTTTCTTTTGAATTTATTTTCTTTCCATTTTTCGTGCGGCATCGACTGAAGAAAGAGTCATTCGATGCAAGTTTTCTTTTCATTTTTCATGCACTTCCTCTTCCCGTTTTTCGCCAGATTTCATTTCTTCTCGTTAAACATTTTTCAAAAGAATATTTTGAGAATCTTTTCTTGTTCTCGGCATTTTATCAAATAAACAAATCTTGAGATGAAATTGTGCTTTCCTCGACTTGAAATCAAATTATGTGAAAAATTATTATGACTTTATTATTTTTCTAATTAAATATTTACATGAGCTTGTTGCGTTCATTTCTTTTTATTTTGTATTTTAAATGTCGTGTTTATAAGTTCACTTCAAAAGCAGGTTGCAGTTCTGGGTGAGACTGAAAGCAATCAAACACTTTCATTAAATCTTTCACTGCACTCTCAATAAGAGTAAGAAACCTCAGTTTTAATATTCGCACTCAATTATAAATGTTTGTTGTCCTTTTAAAACATTTTCCATACAAACTTTCAGTATCTTCATAAAGAAAGGAACTCAACACACAATGCAAACAATTATAAGATAAAACTGAACATCTTCAAACAGACAGCTTGGTTTTCATTGCAATGCCGCAAGAAAATTCTTTTTCCCTCTTCATCCATAAATAAAAAGTTCATTCCGCGTTGTGTTTGCTTAAAACACAAGTCAAGATCCATAACATCAGACGATTGAGCGATCATTCTCCTTTGCGTGTTTTGTTTCTTTTCGAAGCAATAAAGAAATTAAAAATGTGTAATAATCTTTCCAGCAGAGGGAAATATAAATAAATTTAACATTTTTATTGATTGTTTATTTGAAAATTGAGATACAATTTACGACTTTAAATGAACTCAATCTCAAAGTTTTTCTTTTATTTTGGTTTTGGTTTTATAAAGAAAAACCTTTCGATGCAACTTTCGCAATATTTATTCAATGATTGTTTTGACGACTTTTTCTGATTTCATTAAAGTACTTTTCAAATGATCATAAAGAAGAGTTACAGAAAACAGATGAGATGTTTAAATTAAATAATTATTCGTCTAAATCTGATGAAAAGCATTTCATGCATTCTAATGAAATGTCAGCAATAGCTTTCTTAACTTGAAAACTAAATATTCACCTTCATTACCACCTGGTCAAAGTCTTGCTTCTGTTTATCTCTTACCAATCACAATCAAAAATCTCTCAAAACATGTTTCAGCTTCTCGTTATTCCCTCCGGTCAGCAATGAAAATCAAACGCGCGATAATCTTTTAATCTTTTACTTTTTATTTGCCCACAAAAGTTTCTTCTCTCAAAGCTGTTTGAAAAACTTCCCAATAAGAATTTTTTTTTGTTTATATGAAATTAAAAACACGGAAAAAGAGTCTGAAAAGAAATCTTTTGATATTGCGCGAAGACATTTAAAAAACAATTAAAATTATATGTTGTGGTTAAGGGAGTGGAAACTTTGCAGAAGTTGAAATCATCAAATGAAGCTTAAGAAGAAAATCTTGTAGACATAAAAGACTTTAATTAACTTTTCATGACACGTCTTACTCATTAATTCTAAATAAATTTTCACTCATTTTCCCTCCCTTCAACCAAAGAAAAAGAAAATTTTCGGGTCAAAATTACAAAGGAGATGAGAAGAAAAAAAAGAAAGAAAAAAGGTTTTGAAGTGAAGTTGAGATTATTTTATTATTTGATTAAATTATTTGTGTGCATGAGGTTATTTCAATGTCTATTTATTTTAAAAAGTCTTTTGATTTCATTCTCCGCTTCTTTTTCTTTTAAATGCAATAAAAATCCTCTCCTTTGATCTTTTTCCACTAGTTTTTTGCCTTTCTCCATCTCATTCTCGTAAGTTCGCTCTCGGCACCGACGAATGACGACATAATCAAATTTTTTAATGATTTTTACGAGGCATAGCCTGTAATAATTTCTTTCACTCCAATTAAAAGGTTCTCAGTTCTCTTTTCTGCGTTTATTTACGTAAAGTTTTCCCTTGCAACTTTTTTGATGGCTGCGGTTTTATTTATATTTTTATTTTTTCATCGAATGATGATAACAAAGTGAAGAGGCTAATTAAGGAATCCATTAGGATACAAAATTGAGTTTTCAATCAATTTAGACTTGCTACGATAAATCTGTTTGTTTTTGTTATACTTTCAAAGGCGGGAGAGCGGAAAAATGTTTGCCACCCTCGCATAAAAATCTTTTTGAACAACCCTCGAAACATTTAAAGATCAACAAGTCTCGCCCTAACATTGAAAAATCAAATGACTGTATGCTTGTTGCTGCATCGCCTCAACCATAAAAAATTGCGCAATAAATCAAAAGAATCGTACGGTATCAGCTTCCGTTCTGTGCTTTTTTTTCCTTCGTTCACAACTTCCACTTGCATCTCATACGTTGTTCATTTTTCCGTTCATCAATTGAGTGTTTACAATTTTTGCTTCAATCTTGACGACATATATTTATAGCTTTCGAATGAATTGTATAATAAAAAAAAATTAAAGAAATCAAGAAGCACTAACACAAGTTTGGAACGTGAGCGGAAGTTGATTTTAGTTCGGAGGAAAAGAAAGATCTGAAGAAGAAACTCAGCTTCCATAAACAAGTTATTATCATTAATAATAATTGTTTTATAAGAAATATCGGGAATGGACATGGGTCAGTTGGTTAATTAATTATATTTGTTGTTATTAAGAAGAGCGCAGCTTAATTAAGTCAATAAAGTTGTGTCCAAATTGAAGTTAACTGTGAGAATCTTCAATCCTTCCATTTCTCGCGCTTCTTTATGCGGGTGGGGGTGGCTAGTAAAAATCTGCTTCATTATTATTTAAATCTATTACTGCGTGAATTAATTACAAAGATGCATAATGCTGATGAGATTAAGAGATCACAATAAGACAAAGACTTGAATTAAATAAACATAACGCAAGCGAGTACAAAAAAAGAAGAATCATGTAATATCACTAATTAGTTTCTTCCGTTTACTTACGTTGAATAATTTTTCAAGCTTTGAGATTCTCTTTCATGACTTTTTTTTTAATTTTGAGTTAACAACGACTGAAATATTTCTAAGACACTTCTATCGTTGAGTTTTTTTTTTGCAAGTTTCTTTAGAACTCATCCAGTGTTTGTTACTTTGCCCACCTTGTAGTTCTGTGAACATCAAACTTATTTCCTGCGACGTCAAAATGATGAAGCAAAATTCAACTGCAACATCAACGAGGTCGAAATGCAATTAAATAATTGTGTTGCGATTAAATAACGATAACGATGTCAGCTACTTCGCTTAATTAATTCTGTTATGTAACGATTTTCGGTAGCTTTTTATTCACTTGATGTTCGTTCTGTCGTTTGATGCAATTAATTCTCGTGATTTCATTTTATTATTTATTTACTATCGCGGTTCGCGAGATGCACTCAAAAACTGCATTTATTGACATTACTGACACTTTGTTGCATTCTCTTAATTTAGTTTTCTGCTTTTTTGTGGAACACGTTTTGACAAAAAATGCATTAATGAAGCGACACACGCTGAATGAAGTTTTATGATCGTATGAACGACGGGAGTGAGCGAGGAAGTGGTTAATTTTTATTAAAGTTGAAGTCTATCATATAAATCCATCATCAATCAGAAAATTTTTCATTGCCACCAAACAAGACTTTCTCACATCAACATTCGATTGCTTGCGTCAGGGTAACAAGGAGGGAAGGAGAACAACACGCGTCTCGCATGTTAAATATCTTTAAAATAATAAATACAAAACTAAATAAGACAAGACCAGAAAGGGTAAGAAGTATTCGATCATTTATTTATTTTCTTTCGTTATTGATGTGACAAATAATGCAACATAATCATGTCAACGCGACTGCATTCAATTTCGTTTTTTTTTCGTCATCTTCTTATTGACGCAGCGACGTGATTTGGATTCTTTAACAGTTAACACTTGGCATGGCTACGACATGACTGATCGTAAATTTTTTGTAGCTTTTTCGGTCTTGTCTTTCCCTTCTTCTCAATGTAATGTCAAGTAATCGAATAAAGAAAACAATTGAAATAAATTTCTTTAATGCGACATGTTGAACGAGAAAGTGAGTGACGAAGGGAGTTTAATGAGAAATTTGGATTTATGAGAAATAAATCCGATCGTTAACAGCAAGTTTATTTGAGTTGGTAGTCAAAACAGTTGAATAAGTAAGTGACGGATTGTTAACTTAAAATAAAAGTGCAGTTCTGATGTTTGGTATGTTTTACAACTTCAAAATTCTTTTTCTTTAATCATCAAAATTTTAACTTTTATGACAAAACATTTAACGTGTTTAAGAAGAAGTAAACGAATTTGATCTTAGCGAAAAAGTAAGAAATTGTCCATTGAATGATTTCACATCCACTGATTGAATGTGGGCAGAGTTTAAACGGTTTTAATGGCTAATCTCCGGTCAACCTCAAAGAGCCCATCATAAATTTAAAAGCTTTTAGTTTATGTTCTCAATGCTTCTCTTTTCGAGCACTTAGACATTATTAAAAAAACGAGAAAGTTACGAGAAGTTAAAGAATGCAAATCACGTTGAAAAGTGACGCGACATCGTGGACAAGTGACGCGTGCCCTTCGAGAATTTTAAATTTCTAAAAGTTAATTTAAAAAAATTATTTATTGATAAACTTTCAATTTCTCATTGGCAGGGAAGTTCGAGCTTGACATTATACAAACTAGCGATTTAAAATAATTCTACTTTCAGTTTTTGCATAATTTATGCCTGTTTAAACATAAAATTACGCTTGACAATGAATCGATATTTCATGCAAAGCAACTGAACCCCGTAAGCATTCTTCATATGAAGTGAAGTGCAGGTTTCTGTAATCCAATTACTGATTTATGAAAAATTGTAATTTCATTTTAATGACTCTTGTGATGTGGACCTTCATGTGATGCTTGCTAGTCGCTGGTTTCCTTGCTGCATAAACAGGAATTTTTATGAGTTCTTTATTTCGGGTTCATGGATGAAAATTGAATGAATTAATCTACGTCAAGCTGCCTATTAAGAGTCATTCATAAAGCAAAACTTAGCAGGAGACAGAAATAAAAAGAAATGAAGCATCTTAATTCGTTTTTGCTGCTGTTTCTTACTTTGTTTATTGATGACGATTGAGCTACTGATTATCGATCGTTTTCGATCGAAAAATTTCTTCTTTATTTCTAATCACCTCAATATTTAACACGATTCGATCATTTCATCAATGAATTCTCCATTAAGTCCCAATACAGACTCACAACAATTTGCGCGGTGCTGTTAATGCCAGTAATTGTTTTCTTTCGATATCTTTATGATCACCACCTGGCCTGAACATGAATCGTAATTAATATGCGCAAATAGAGATTTACTACGCGAATACAAATTCTCAAGAGTGAGAGAGAAAGAATGAAAAATAATTTTTAATTCACTGACATGACCTCGAGGCTCGAGCTGTTTATCTGAGAATAGAAGCTATTTACAACAAGCTATAAATGAAAAATTACTTCAATTGATCATCATGAATGGATACTTCGTTAGTAACTAAATGAGAATGGTCGACATAGTGATCAGGAAACTTGGAAAAGCAGTTGGCAACAACAACTTGGAGTTTTAATCTTGCTTCTGATATTTCTTCCACCTCATTCACTGATCTCTCTTCATTCAACATTGTGTGTCTCTGCTTTTATCTTCGCATTGGCAAAAAAAATTGTTTTCTGATTAAAATATCGAATATAAGACGGTCGCATATGAAAGAAAACGAGAAATATCTAAAGAAAAATCAGATAAGTAGTTGTTTTCTTACATTTATCTGTCTCTCCGTCTTTCTGCCTCCGAATCTCTTGAAATTCCCACGAGTCGATTCATAAATAAATGTAAAATCTGTTTTTCTTTCTCTCTTTTAGATGAAAGATTGTCGATGCTGCTTTTGCTATGTTTTTATAATTCATTAAGCAAGATATTTTTATTAATGTTTTTTGACATAAATAATGCTTTTTTATTTTTTGGGAAACGATTTCGAATAATGAATGAATTCAAAACGATTTCAATAAGATAAGCGATGTTATGTTTAGGATTAAACGAAGAAATAATTTACATTATCTTTATGATTCTTTTGATTAATTTGAGACCAACCAAAAAATGTGTTCACTGTTGAAGTTAATCGATTTAATATCAAATCATTATTAAAGTTGCATCTGAATAGAAAATAGAAATAGAAAGAGAATCATCCGTTATCTGTTATGTTAATGGACAACTTAATTAAAAATGAATTTGTTAAACAGCAGGGATGGAAATATTGGCGCCAAATCATTCATTTGATCATTGATCTCGGTTAAAACAGGTTTTCACGGCAAGCCCATCAATGAATTAATAGCGAAATTAAGATGATCATCGAGATACACACTTCCAAGTCTCAACTTCCTCTCGGAGTAGTTTTTCATTCATAAAACAGCAAGTTTACGCGCATGAGTCTAACGGTGGCAACAAGAAACATTCAAGGAGAAAGAACATGACGGTGAACCTCAAGACCCCAAGTGACCGGATGACGAAGACGTAAACAGGATGTACTCGATATTCTTCACAACGTTCTATGTGGTTCATTCATAAATGGTCAGAGTAAAAGATCTTCATGCGAAATTGAGAAGATCGTATCTGAGATGTACAAAAAAAAGGCGATTCTGATGAACGATGACGGTTCTGAACTTTCTAACGTTTACACATGAATAAAGTTTCGTGCCTCTAGGCAATGAAAAGAAATCGATTTTCGTTGTCCATTTTCAATCCGAAACTATCAACAATTCTAAGAGTCTTTCAAATTTTTATTTAAAAACCACTCAAAGCAACAATTGAAGCTTCTCGTTAGTAGTGATTGAGTTGATTGTAAAATATGTATGAGTACGAACTTTTCAACCTTCGAAAAAAAAGTAAAAAAGCTTGAAAATATAAGCAAATAATTTTGAATAAGTAAGATTTGCGAATGAAATTACAAACAGGTTTTTTCGGCTGTTGGTAAACTTATCCGAAGAAAACACATCAAAGAACATAAGAGGAAAAGAAATCGGGCAATCAACATTGAAATTTCATTCATAAAAATGTGAAATTCTGTTTTGAAACGAGATAACCTGAAACTCTTCTTTTGAACGATCCCGTCAATGTTTCATTCATCTTTCTTCTTTTATTTTTGGTTTCGCGACTATTTTAATTGGAAATGTTTATATTTATCAGTCTCGAAGACGATTGGAATTGGAGATTCTTTCTCATTTGCAATTCAGATTTTTAGTTTTGGAGCTTTTTTTTCTATCATTCATGACATTCAATAAAATGAAGTTTCTGTTGTCGTGGCGTTTGCTAAGATATTTGTAGCAAACCTGAGTGTTTTATTTTATCATCCCGTAAGACTGTTGCGAACCAACCAATTCAACAGAAAAAAAGCCTTCGGAAACGAAAACACCTCGAAACCTGATCGGATAAATTATTGTGAATTTATTATTTGATTTAGTTGCTAGTTGCAAATGAAATCAAATTATTCACACGCATTTCATTGCGATTTAGCAATGCCTGGATTGATAACTCGTCTTTGCAGTTAAACAACTCTAGCAAACTTCCTCTGACTTGTAAAATGTCCACCTTTTAATTAAATCATTGTACATGTATCTAATCTACGTGTGATTGTTGACTTCTCATTATGCAAATCTATGAAATGAAATAATAATAAAAAATTAAAGTTGTCTCTCTACTTTGCACTTGTCGGGAAATCATAAATGGCGGGAAACACTAATCGCAAAAGGAGAAAGAAAGAAAAAATTGTGTTTGTTTTTAAAGATCTCTCCATCGCACTTCAATCGACTTTCATGCTATTTAAATATCTTTGTGAGAATTAAACGGTATCTTTGTCAGTTCTTGTCTTTCTCTTTCCATTCATTTGGACATTTCTTAATTCGCTAATTAATTGATTTAATTAACGAAGGCTTTTCGCGAGATTAAGCATTCGCTTGAGTAACTCAACTTTTTATTCGACGTCTCAAAGACGAATGAAAGTAGTTCCTTGCATTCTCTTTACGTTAAACAATTTTTTTCCTCAACTTCCTGTCCAAACTTCTTCTTTGATGAAATTCGATCGTACATTAGAAATTGGAGTAGTGAGAATGATCACGAAAAATATTTTTAGACCTGCCGAAAGAAAGCTTTTGAGTCATTCTTCTGTCCCGCTGTTTAATTGTAAACGAATGAATATGAAATTCAATATTTACTCCTTGTCCACACACTAAAACTACAAACTTTAAACCTCCATTCATAAACATCCATAAAGTTCCATTCACAAAAAGTAATTTCACGAAGTTCGAGCTCTAAATCGATAATTTTTCAAAAGGTTTTTTCTTGTTTTGTGTTAAGTCGCGAACGGTATAAGATCAAAGGCGACTTGAAGCGGGGGAAGAAATGAAAAAGACGAAAACTATAATTTTCATTCATAATCCATTAATGAACGTACAATTTATTTTTATGAATGAAAAATTTCGTGGAAATTTAAGCGTGAAAAACTTGAAGATTTGTTTTTTCAAGGTTGGAGTTTCAACGAAAAACTTCAAAATGTATTAATTTAAAACTGATGTTGTACATTCGATGGATTCACTTACAAAGTCATTCATGACGAGAAAAAAGATAAATAATAATTGTATGTGTATGATGAAGTTGGAGAACATTAAACAGACGAAAAACGGAAATGACTAATTATGCGACAAGACGAGCATGTAAAGTAAATTTATTTATTTGAATTTATTTTAATTTAAGTAGAATCGCTCTACACTGAAATTTGAAAAAAGAAAACAAATAATTTATAAAAAATGTTGTTGAATTGCTTTAATGTAGATTAATTGAATAAATATAGAATTTTACGGATCGTGCCATGTACGGGGGTGGATAATTTTATGAAATTATTTTGAATGCGGTCAACAATTGATTTTCATATAAAGTGAATGTGATGAAAGATTCTTCCAAGATTTCTTTCTACATTTATATTCTTGATCAAATAGTAATATTAAACAGGAAATTGACCCACGAATCAACCATCAATTCAGACACTAAATCCTCAAGAGAAAGATTTCGTCTTAAATTTCACAATCATTAATTTCTGCTACCTTAGAACCAAGATAGACAAATGAAGGTTAAAAAAGCGGCAATTTGTCTGATTCCTTTTTGTACATCTCCCGTTCTCAGACATTTTTTTATTTTATATAAATAAACTTCAAGAAAATCTTTTGCTCCATTTTCATTGTTTTTATAAAATATTTGTTTGGTTTGAAATTCTAGTTGGGATCTAAGAACAAGAATGCGTCTAGCGGCTATAAAACAAACAAGAATTTTTTAACATACATTTCAAAAAGAGAACTTTTGAGTTTTCTCAATCTTGTAGTTCATTATTTAATTAAATATTTGACGAGCAATCAAAAGCGCTTTAGCTGGGGAAAGAGAAAAATTATGAGAAATGCTTGAAGAGTCATTACTTCAAGAAATATTATCTCCGCCTTAAAAAGATTATTCCTCGAAGTTTTTTTTTCTTTCTGTTTGTTGTAAATCTTTTTTTAGTTTTTTTATTGACTCGAATGATTTTTATCTCCACCTTTTTTCTCGCCCACGCGAAAAAGAAACTCAAAGAGAAAACTTTTACAATCTTTATGAATATTTCTTCATTCGAGATGAGTGTCGTTGCGTGGGAAATCCAAAGCTCAATGGAAAATGGCTGCTTGAAGTATCGATAGATGTTTTGGAACTCCAAACGCATTCATGGTCAGATGGTGTAGAAGAACATCAAGTGATGAATGAACAACAAATGCATTTCTACATATGTTTGAATACGACGCGAGTATCGCTTTTTTACGGTGCGATGTTTTTTATGTTGTTGTAATCTTAACCTTAAGAAACACTGTAGAAAATGTCTGTTGAGTATTAAGTTGACGACAGGAAATGACGATTTTCTTAGGGGATGAAAAAAATCCAAGTCATAGTGTCGGAACAAAAATCACGCACAAGTAAAGTCATAAATATTACAATTGCTACTTTCCGAACGAAACTGTAAGCACATCATGTTGAAGAAAATTCAAAACTTGTAATTAATAATTTTAACCACAAAGAAATTATTTCAAAAGAATAAGAAAAACATGTTTCGAACAACAAGAAATTTTTGTATATTTAAACAATTTAAAAATGTTAAAATGAATGAAAATGTTCTTGAAAAACAGTCGACATAAGAAATTTTAATGGCAAAGGCACGTGATTATAATTTAAATGAAATCTCAGTAGAGCATGGAATTGTCATTACTTGAAAAAAATCAGAAAGGAGACGTTGTAGGCTACGTGTTTGCATTTGGAAATTACACCTGTTGTTTTATTCAAGAAATCGGGAGTCTGTCAAAAATATGAAAAAAATGTTTTATGAATTATGAAGTGGAAAATATGGGACAGGATATGAATATCAAATTCCATTTCGAGCCTTGTTGTCGAGGCATGAAACCTCGAAAAAGAATCCTCGGTTTCACAAGCATATAAAATCACGATCAAAGTGGAAATTTTTTTATGGATTCTCGGTTTCTTACTACAATGAAGAGTTTATGAATGAATTCTCCATCTCGCTTCATCGCGCGTATCTTTTATCTCCTTCACATCTGTTTTCATTCAAAAGATTTCTTTCGCTGATGCACTTTTTCATTTTTCTACTACGAAGCAAATGCAACCAAAGGAGAATGAGAAGCATAAATAAAAAAGAAAAAAAGAGATACAAACGTAAGAAATGAATAAGACTGCAAAGATTCATTAATAAAGTTGAACAGATGGAAAGATTCTCGAGAAGTAAGAAAACATTTACAGCATCTCATCAAGTAAATATAAAGAATAAGAAACACATTTGAGAAAACTTGCTCTCGTCGAAATGAAATTTACTATTTAATAAAATATAAAAAGAACAAACTTTGCTTCAACATAGACCAGTGGAAGTTATAAAACAATTTAAAGATTTTCTTCAATATGAAACTCTCGTTTTGAATATGAAAATTTTCACAAACATCAAATTAAAAGACTCATAAAACTATTTTCACTTCGAATAGAAAATTTCATCAATGAGTGATGCAAATTTTCTCCTTTTTTCATCGTAGATTGCAATTGAAATGATCAGAGATGATTGGAGGAAAAGTTTTTCAATTCTTAAATCGCCTTAAGCACATCCGCCTCTGCTAAATTCACACACAAGTGCAATGAGTGATTATTTGCAATTATTTATAGCAATTTTAAATTTAAGAAAACACTTCATGATGCCACAGCATGCAATCGGTACATCTGTGAATTGCAATTGTACATGCTGGAAATCTCAGCTGCTTTCAATACATAACGTTTCATTATTTTAATGATTTTTGAGGTTGCAATTTCGTCGCTTTTGCGCCAGAACAGTTGCGATCGACATTTTTTTACGCCTACCATGTCATGAAAAGTTTCCAATAGTTGAAAAAAAACTGAAAGTTAGTTCAATGAAGCAGAAAAATATCAAAATAACTACACTCATTTCGCGGTATATTTTAAGACCCATAAAAAATCATTAAGAAAAGAAGAAAGAAGAATTTACGCAAAGGAAATCGAAATAAGAATGACTTAGCTTAGATTCCCTACACTTATTTCTTTGTATGTGTGAATGATCATTAATTTCGGATCAAGAAAGTGTTACAAATTGGACGGGATCATTCTACAACACATTTACTTCCAATCTTCATTTACAATCTATTCTATTAAAAAACATGTTTTTAGAAGAAATAACATGACGACCGAAAAATGTAGAGAAGAGACTGAAAAAGGATATCGTAATTATCTTCGATGTTACCAGCGTATTCTCAATCGAATTGACACAGGAAATGTTGCGTCATCTTTCATGAAATCAATTTTTTGTCTCTGTTGAAGTTACGAGTGTTTTACTTGCGATATATTTGGTGACGTCACCGAAAATATCTTAAAATAAGTGCATTTGAGACGTGGTTCTATTTCCGGTCAGAATGAATAATTTACTTTACTTCTTAACCCACATGTACAAGAAGTTTTAATGATTCTTACGTCCTTGACAATATTTAAGAAAACTTCCCCAACAAGTGATAAACATCAAGTGTAACGAAATGTGGGAATTTTGTTTTAAATTTTATCTATCATTTTGAAATGATCGGACATACTATCACTTCTCGGTAATAATTCACAAATTTCCTGTTTACATTTTAAAGGTTTCCCACTTGAATTCGTCTTTTACAACTTGGGTCGACAAAAGGGAATCTACTTGACTCTGGGCTTTTCTCTTTTCCATTCACATTCATTTAAACAGGGATTGTTAAAGGAATAAAATTCTTTTCGAATCCTTTTTCTGCTTTTTCATATTTAAACACAATGCCAGGATTATGGATGAAAAATGCGCAAGATTGTTGATATTTATACATGAGATTACCAGCATTCATAGTAGTTTAGTTATGTTAATTTTTGTCAGTAAATTGTTTTCTCTTTGTGATTTACTGATCTTTATCTTCTATTCATTTGTTTTCGTTTAAGATTATTATTGTGTGACGATTTTTTTTGCAGATTTTCCCACCTTGTGGCGCACATGCGCTGATATTTATTTGGATTTTCCAACTTAGATAATTTTTTTCTCGATTCAAACTTCACCTGTAGAATGAATGATGAAGTTCATCAATTTTACAATTTACGCTAGTAAATATTTTCAAGTGCAATGAATTCTTTTCAGGTAACATTCCTACCTGCTATCAATCCCTACAGCAAAGAACTTAACACAAAAAATCGCACAATTCAGAAAAAATATGATCCTCCGCTAAACAACAATACAATTACTTAATTGTTTCCCTTTTCAGTGTTGCAAAGTGCACAAAAAGAAATTCTCTTCAATGAGGTTCAGATTTCACTCATTGAATTCCTTTTCTCTTCGATTCACCCCGAGAATCTATTGTGGGTGAGACAATGACGAATCTTTTACCTCATATCGATACCTTGTTGGAAAACAAATCCCATTCCATCTGTAATCAAGGTTTGCTCTCATGAATGGAAACGAAGATTTGTAGTAAAAAAAATTCATTCATAAATATATGTTAAGTTGTTGTTGTTGTTACTACGAAGAGTTTTGGAAATTTTAGTTGAATGAAAAGAAAAACGTCAGATTTTGTCTGTCTTCTTTCCTTACCTTCACTTCGATATTTCTAGGCTTTAAATACCATTCATTCAACATCTCATCAGTTCTTCATTATACATGTGTGTAAGTGATTCCATCAAAGGAAGATTGTCTGCTTATGTTTTTGTTGGGAGTTGATAATGGAAAAATAAAGATAGAGAAAGACACAAAAACGTAACCGGAAATTGTTCCGTAAAAAAAGTACTGAATGAATGAATCGTTGGCCTTAAGAAACAAGGAGAGAAGAAGACGAAGATTATGATGATAAAGAAAAAGAAGAAATTATACTTTTAAGGCGCTCGTTTTCAATATGGTCCTAATCGAAATCGTTGGGTTAATGAATTAAAGGAGAAACCTGATATCGTGTCAAGCTTATATTAAAAAAAAATTGTTTTTTTTGCAAAACTTTTTCGTAAGAAAGCAAATCTTTAGATTATCTGAGATTGATTTAAGTCGACAAACAGCTTCGACGCGAATAGACAAATAGCGAATGAAAATATAAAGTAGAAAAGTAAAACCAAAGCAAATACAAGCTTAAAAGTCATATTAAAGAGCTTAAAAATGTTTTGAATGTATCGTTTCCGTTCACAAACACTTTTACGTAAACCTCCTGTGCCGGACACACAATTCTTGGCTTCTTTCTCACTCCCTCATCATACACTTTACACACTACGAACGATCGTTTTAGAGTTTCATGAATGAGATCGAGAAGAAAATACTTTTTTTATGAAGTTGGTAAAAACTATCGTACAAATACAGTTGAACGATACTTGGATATATATCTTTGCTTCACATGTATTCTCATGTATGATAGTCAAGAAAAAAAGAATAACAAAAAATTGTTGTGTTTTTTTTTGTTTCCCCATTCAACATACTCATTTCATTCAACATTCAACATTTGTTCGTTCTGTTCGACAAAGTTTTGTGGAGAAGTTTTTTAAATGAAATTTTCTTTCGTGTCGTGCACAAAATTTTTTTATCGTAAATTAGCGGAAAAGTGTGAAAGGAAAGAATTTTCCACTTGACAGAAAAGTTCTCATTACTTGACACGATCCATCAAGGAATTTAAATTAACTATTTCATTTAGATCAAAGTTAAATTTCATTGAAAACATTCGTGTTGTGATTTGAAGATAAATAAGAAGAAAAGAAATTCAATTGATAGAAAAAATTTGCGTAATCGCAAAAAAGGTGGAATGAAGAAAAGAATTTTTGTATTAAAATATTATTGAATAATTCATCAGCAATTTGAATAAAAGTTTGGAGTGGCTGAAAGTGTTGAAGAAGATCAAGGAATAATTTATTAAAAAAACTGATCGTGATTCGAATTATTATTTTTTTATTCGAAGACAATGTTCAGACATTGATAAGCCAGCAAAAAGTTTTTAGAATTTAGACGAAAAGGTTTCTAAACTTTTTAAAATATTTATTGAAGTTATTCTGTGAGCATTTAACCGTCGCTTTTTTATTCGTAATGTTATCAATAGTAATCACTTTCTGCACAGGAATTTTCACTTCATGTCTCATTAAAAGCAAGCACAGCGGTTAAGAAATAATTAAGAGAAATTTTTATCTGACACTTTAACGAGAATGAAATCGTAAAACATAAGAAGGGAAAGAAGAAACCTTCCTATCCAAAGCCGAAAGTGAAGTCAAGTGTGGGAAAAATTCTCTCGAAAATAAAATTCTTTCACTTGTTTATGGAGCGTTTTGTTGGGAAATAGAGAAGAGAAAAGCGGTGTAATCATGGCCCGGCAATAAAACCTACAAAAGACTTCGAATTACATAATAGCGTGAACTAGGCTCTCTGAAAGAAGAGAAAAAAACGCACAGCACAAACAAATTAATGAACAACGTCAAGAATCTTTTCTGATTCACCAAGTCAAGTTTTTATGACATATAACTGACCAAGCTGTAATTATAGTGACGTTGATTTCAACCTTTTTGTTTGAAACTGCGAATTGTCTATCATAAAAAAAAAACCTCGTCACTGAGTGAATTATCTTTTATAATTGGACATTTTTGCACAATCAAAATGTCACTGATGCATAGTTTACTACAACAAAATTGTTAACGAAAATAAAAAATGAATGTAAGCAATCACAACAAACCCCAACCTCAATCAATTCCAAAGTTGAAATCATTTAACCCCAAAAAGACAACAGCAATGAATGAATCTATGATGATACAATAATTTAATCATGTGGCAACAATTTAATTTAATTTATCAACAACGATTGTGTTCACATGTTCTCGCTTGACACCCAATAAAACACAAACATTAAACGCATCAAACTAATTTCTCCGATGTCTCAAGCTTCTCTGTCGAAATAGAATTAAGATGCGTTGTCGCGCGAGCATCTTCATTCGAGGTTAAAGACTTTGACATATGATAATTAATTTGATTTAGTCGCTTGTCGATGATCTGAGAACATTTATCATTGGATAATTAAGAGTGCGGGGGAAATTGTCGCTTTTATATCAACAAACAAATCGTTACATTACAACATTACAACCTCAATGATTAACAATGCGTAACTCGATCTATCTTCAATTTCTTTCATTTACTTCCAAGATCAGATTCTCAAAAGAAACAGAAAAAGAAAATATTTTAAGAAATTTCTCACATTGGAAATATTTTCGACTGTAAATTGAGACAGTTGAAGGGATCGAGACAATTTATTGATGCACATAATTAGCTTTCATGTTCTAAATTTATCATCTCTCGAAGGAAGCGTTGATGATTTATTCTCTTAGTTATGCACATAAATTTATGCAAATTTGATCATGTCTACGATGTTGATAAAAACTAGGCAAGCAATATAACTACATAGAGATATGTTTGAGTAAATTGATGTATGCAGTGATGTTGGTGACGAAACTTTGACTGTAAATAAATTCAATTGACAATTTTTCAATTCACATTTAAAGCCACGTTGTGTGATCTAAAAGAATCACTCGAAGGCATGAAGAGAGAAAAAAGAGAAACCTTTGATTTTTAAATCGTCGATATCTTAAACTCATTCTAAGCCTTCTTTAAAGTTGTCTGCTTCTTCCACTCCTATTTTTCTGTCATCAAAAAAGCATAAACTGTCAGCTCTTTTGAGATAAACAAACATCAGAGACAGTAGCTGAGCCATCAATAGAAAAAAAAACTCACAGACTTATTAAGTGGACAATTGAATAAATTAAAATACATTTATGGTTTAATTTAAAAGAATTTATTTAAATTAACCACAAGCAATGTGTGCTGTGTTTGGGTTTTTTAATGCTTTGTAATACTCATAACATCATTATGTGGTCGTTCTTACATCTCTTAACTACTGTTTTATGCATCAGGAGAGATTTAATTGAATAGATTTCGAATTGTCACCCTCAGTGAATGACTCTGGCTTTCTAAACCCTCAGGGACTGGAATTTCTCCTTCTCTCTTTTTTTTTTTGTTGCCTCATCATCATTACAAAGTTGGAAGACTTTAGTCATGGGCAAGAAGTCTCTTACTATTTATTTAAATTAAATGCAATTGTCGATGTAGAAAGTGGACACAGAACAGCGTAAATTAAATCTAATTAAAATAAATTAAATGGACTTTGTGTGACGAATGATATTTCTTAGTTTTTGTTTTTTTTTTATCAATTTTATTTATGCTCATGAACGCCTACGAAAAAAAATATGAAAAAGCGACTGTTAAATGACTTTTGCAGTTTGAAGAATTCTTTTTATATTTTTGCTTGCTTATCAATGAACAACATTAACAAAAGATGTTTTTACAGTTTTATCGGTTTTTGAACTAAAAAGTTTCAGTTCCAGTGAAAAGCTCATTTTCGTGATTGCTTTTCGGTTTATCAGTAACATTTAAAGTCGCATATCTTTCAACAATTCTCGTAGAAATTGAAGGCAAAGAAAAAATGTGAAATTATTGTTGTGAAGGAGAAAGAAACAAATTACAAAAAGATAAATAAAAATAAGAAAGGAGATAAAGAGAATTTTGTGTTCTGCCAAATGTGGTGAAAAGAAAAAAAAAGTAGAAGAGAGAGAATTGAATATTTGAGTAAGAATAAAATTGAATCACATATTTATTTATGGACGAATTCGGTGAATTTCTTTTTAAAAAGCCAAATAAAATGACAAACGAGTGGATTGATTATGCTGAGAATGTTCATGCACGGACGCCATTCAAGTATCCACCAAACAATAATAGTTTAATAACGAATAACAATAGTTTCTTGACGACCAACATGCACCATCAGCCGCAGCAACAATTCTATAACAAAATGGGAATAAAACCATTCAATAATAATTTAAATAACAATAATACAAATGCACTCAATCATTATAGTCTAATGAATAAATTTCAAAAGCCATCACGAGGTGAGTTGACGGAAAATTTTATGAATTTTACTTCTCTAAATTTTTACGCTGTTTACAGTCATTTAAGTCTCTTTGATTGCATCAGATATCGAACTTTTCGAAATTTGAATAAAACTCTAAGCTCGGCAAAATAAAAAGCAAAATAACAACAGCCACAGTCTCATTTCATTAACCGTGAAAAATTCATAAAAATAAAACTTTTCCCATTGTCTTTCGCAGACCCCTTTCTGGGTGTGTGTGTGTGTGTGTGTGAGTCGTAAACAATTTCTGACCCTTCAGTTGAATAAAAGTAAAAAATATTCTGGTCGACTCTCAAAAAGTCAGTAACAACAAAGTTGAAATTCTCGAAAAAAGATAAAATAAAAATATTTAACTGATTTTTTCACGGTTGGAAAATTTTGTGAAATAAAAATCGTTGGTTAAAAAATATGTAATTAGGTTGTTGTTGCCTTCTGATGAATATATGTACGATGAGCGAGAGACTTTAATTTGTTTTTAAACTGAAGAGAAATAATATAAAAAAATATCTACATACATAGATTCATATCAAGTCTGATGAAACTGAATCATTCTCTTCAATGCATGGACATTTGAGTGAAACGTTGAAATCTCATCGCACGACTCATTTGATGATATCAGAAATTTCCACAACAACGAGAACTCAATCTGTAATTTATCAAAATCCCGTGTATTGGTCAGACGACGAGAGGGCGAATAAAGCATAATTTATTATAATCGTATACATGAGCAAAGCTCATTTAGTCGAATTTTCAAAGTCAAAATCTTCACTTTCTTGAAATTATTTTTTGTTTTTGTTTCTTCTTCGTTGATTTTGAAGGTGAAAATTCACACAACAATTTCATGTATGTTACAAAATTATTCTTCAATTGCAATTTAATTCTGCACTTGAAAAATGAAAACGAATTTAATTAATTCCCAAATACTTGCTTGAGTTTTTAATAAGAGAAAAACATTTCAAGTTGCAACGATAAATCAATGCATGATTAAGAACCCGCTCGAAGAAATGCAATTAATAAAAATCTCTTAAATCATTGACTTATTATCAAAAGCTCTTGTTCTTAAAACAACTTTATACGACCACAAATCTCTTATGTAGTAATTATCAGGGCTTGAAGAGTGAGTTGAATTAAGATAATCAAGTTTCTATTGAAGTTCAAGTCTCATGTGACCACCATGATATTTCCATAGTACGATTAGCCTATTAAACTCATGTTAGTTTGAATACGCACTCGCATCATGTACGAGTATGATGATCGAGAAGCATTAATGAAACATACAAAATGAAATATCATCAGAATGATGAAGCTGAATGCTATTTTCTCTTAAGCTTTGATGTGATGTTTCAAGAAGTAAGAATCAATTTATTTTAATTTTGTTTAAGTATCAAGATGAATGAATGAGAAGAGCCACTTGAGTGATTTTTGAATTTGCGAGATTATCAAATGAAAAACGAGAAATTGATGAACATAGAAGTCATCAACTATTCGATTCTTGACTCATTCATGAGTAAATATCTAGTGGCGATATTTTATTTTATTTTACTTGCGTCATTAGAACTTTTTTTATAGTTGTAAACATCTTTTTGTGATAAAATATTTAACTGTCGTCAACAAGTCACAACAGCTCGCAAAACTAAAAACAATTGAATGATAAATCAAATTGATTTCAAACTATTTCTAAATAAAAACTAAAACAAACTAAAGATACGAGCCAGATTGATGATTGCTGAGAAAAGAAAGGAAAAAAGTTAATTACTGAACCGCAGCATGAATATTTACAAGTGATTCAAACTCTTAAACTTATGCTCGTTCATATCAAGGAGAAATGAAAGGAAAAAATTATTAATTTAACTAAATAACTAATTTTCTCCATGATTTATTAACCGCTATCTCGCGGTTTCGTGTCGACGTGACGACTTTGCATTCAGAGATTCCAAAAGGTTTTATTTTAATGTTGTTGATAGGTTGAGGGTTTGTTTTGTTTGTTTTCTGTAATAAATGATAAATGAGATGATAGTTGAACATCATTCTGATTTACACTGAAAAAAGTAATCCAACAAAAAAGAACTAAAAGCATTTGTTGGTGAATGGAAATGTAAAAGTCTTGACAAACTAAAAATTTTCCTTCCGTGTAATTGCTTCTTAATACCTGTTTGCTGTTTAATACTCCAATCTCTTTAAGATACATTTTCGTACACAATAATAATTACAAATTGTGTTCATAAACAGATGTCGAGTCTCCTCTCTCTCTGCATCTTCAAGTACGTATTTGGTTTTGAGCTTCGATCTTAACTTCGTTTCTTTTCCATTCTTTACGACGAGATGAGAAGAGTTTAAACAATTATTGGAGCCACTAGAAAATAATTATGACGTTGCGCTTATTGTGGCAATAGAGAATAGTAATAAATGATGATAAACGATCCTCCAAATGAAGAGTGATGCTGACGAGGTAGCCGGTAACGCCCTCAAATGAAATTGCTAAATGTTAATGGTTAAAGTCGAAGTAGTTTTATGACTTTGATACCGCAAGAATCATTTTGTTGCATCATGTCAATCTTAAATGTCTTCACTGATCTATTCATCATTAATTCATGATTTAATCGCTTAATTGTATTTTAATTAATCGCTAAAATGTTCATTTCCAGATCAACCGCAAATGCCACCGCTGACGCCTGGCACGAACAAGAAACTCACCGATGTATTGAAACAATCGTTTGCATCCTGGGATAAAGAAGTACAATCATATAAAATTTCAAAGGGTAAGTTCAACATAAAACTTGATGTTTAATTAATGATCTTGCTTTCGGCACAAACCAAAGTTGAATTCCTTAAAGCAAAAACTCTTGCACTTGTTTCAAGAGTGTGCAAAGTTTTCTTTTCCCATCCATTCAAATTCAATGTTGATGATAAATGAATCATCGGAGTCACAGCTATAAAGATTTATTATTTATGCAATATTTCAGACGAATAACTAAATGCACTTTTGTGATGTTTAAAAAGTAGATTCCATCAAATGTTCACATGTGTGGATTGTGGAATAAAAGCGAAGAAGAATTTAACCTTAAACAGAAGAATTTGAAATTCAAATTAAGGTGAAACATTTAATTTATTACAGTTTTTTTAGTGGCTGTTGTGCTTCTTGCGTGGACGCCATGAAGAAGGCTCGCGTTGTGTTGTGTGGCAAGACATTAAGCACACTTGAAACAAAAGAAACTATAAAATTATTACTTAGTTAAGAAGAGTTTTAAATTTTATGCGAAACGTCTGCAAAAAAGTTTTTCTTTCGTCTTCAAAATGCCATTATGGAAATTATCGGTCATTTAATTAAACAGCAAAAAACAAAATTTTGCATTCAAACGACATATGATGAACTCTATCAGCTGGCGTGAAAAAAGCAAAAGAAAGAGATTTTTGAATCGTTGTGAATTGTTAAATTAACCTTTTGTTGCACATTTTACGAAGAATTCATAATTATTTTAATCCCGCATGTTAATTAAGCTTTGAGGAATTCTTTTTTTCAATGTCAAACAAAGCGTGGAGACAAAGAAGAATGTTCGTTAAAAATGTTTTCAAGTGGGTCGTGTGCCGATTCTTCAAAAATTAACAAGAACATTTCTCATTAGAAGATTTGATTGTTATGTAATTTCTGATTTTTATTCACAGATCCTCGTCAGTGGACTTCTGAACATATCAAGTATTGGTTGGAGTGGGTGAAACGTGAATTCACATTAGAGATTAGCAATATTGATGCATTCAAAAAGATGCATGGACGTGATTTGATTGGCTTGGGACGTGAAGGCTTCCTAGCAATCGCACCGGTTTACACTGGCGATATTTTGTGGGAGCACTTAGAGATTCTACAAAAAGGTGAGAGTTGAAAAACATAAAAAGTAGTTTCATGTTTTAAATATGTCGTCACAGAGCATAAATAATCCATTTCAGTTCACTTTAAAGTGAATCGTAATTTCATAGAAACTTCAAATCAGAATCCATTTACATTTTGATTCATGATTATTATTAGCAACAAGAGTTCGTTCTACGCGCTACTAAAACTTGAATTTGAATAACAATAGAAAATGAATATTTTAAAATCGCTTTTTGTTGAGCCATAAAATAGACGGTTGGAAGGTAAGGAGAATAAAGAGTTGGAATAAACCAATCAGAAAGATATAATTTTCATAAATAAAAAATGAAGAGTGTTTGATGGAAGCGACGTTTGATGATTATCAGCATCAAAAAAAAAGTTCAGATTTTCTCTTTTGATTTCATTTATTTTCTTCTTTAAATGCAAAGTAAGAAATCAGAATTTGTGAAGAAATTGCAGACAATAATAAGATTCAAGAAAAAGGGTCAAAAGCGTTTTGATTACAAATGAACTCTGAATAAGCTGAAATGCAATAAAAGAAACTTGTTGCGCGCTCGTATTTTATTTTATATCTTAAAGCGTCTAAGTAAATTGCATGTTTTGATTGAATTGAAGTTGAATGAACATGAAAGATGCATGAAAATTTAATTCAAAGGTTCAGAAGGGTCGTTCAATTGAATTTCTTTTTCATAAACAAGCAAAACAGTTTCCCTCGCTCCCCAAATCTTATTTTTGATTTCATTTCCTTTCGATCGGAAGGAAAATTGACTTTCCTTCTTATGAAATATGTTTTTATCTTCCTCAATAACTTCATTTCGATGTCCACTTGTTGATTTCCTTAAAGAAATTCAATTGAAATGCAGATTGACCTGATTTAGTCGAAAAAGATTTTCATCTTGTAGTTTAGCAAATAATTGAATTCACATAATGTTGTAACAAAAATCAATTTACCATGATTAGATTGTGAAAAGCCATCGACCAATGATCAGCTGTACGAAAGCAATATAAATACAACGACATCGTCAACGGACTTAAGTGATTTCATTAATAGCAATACATCAACCAGCGGCAATACGACAACAACAAACACAAACACGTCAACTAACAATAGCAACAACAATAGCAATCAATTAAACGGACAAGATAACTTTCCTGCTGGTGGTAAGTACAAGTATTTTACATCAGTTTTTCTTAAATAGAATTTCTTACACAAAAACATCCAATTGTTTGGAAAAGTTTCCATGTAAGAGTGGAAAGGTGGAGAATAATTTAAATGTTAACGGTCAAGAGCAATTGTTGAACATGACAACACAAAACGAAGACGAATCAACACCGCGAAGAATGACAAAAAAAAATTCTTACTTCAACAACTTACTCGTACAATTCACCGCTCTAATTTGCGTTAGCTAATTAATCATATGAAGGAAAAAAATGATAACAAAAAAAAACTTGCAAACAATGAGTCGAGCAATGAACAACGTTCTTGACTCATCTTTTAGAATATTCGCGTTCGGGTTCGGTACGAAAATCTATTTCATTTCATGGTCGAGCTGCGTTTCTCTTTTTTTTTCGGTGATTTTCAGTTGAATTGTCATACACACAAACATGCGAGAACAAAAACAAAAGAACTTTTTTTACTTCTGTTAAAAAATGGAATAAAATTTGAATTTTATGTAAATTTGATATTTTGGTTGTTGGAGCTTTGTAATTAAGTTGAATTCTTGATTTCACCGATGGCCATAGCGTTCAGCTGATCAAAACAGATGCCTTCAGATGTCAGACTTTTGGACAAATTAAAATAGGAGATTTCAGTGATTTGATTGCAAGCTGTAACAATGGAATATTTCATGAGAATTAACTACGAGTTGCCTATGAAAATATTTCTTTATTTACGTTGTTTTCGGGTGGCCAAAAAAAAAATTAATTAAACGTTTCCAACCATGACCGATGATGTCTGGAGGATTCGCATTTTCAATGCGGTTTTCTAAGAAATATCGTTGGTCAGGTTCATGGGAGTTGTTTAATTAGAAACTGCAATAAAAATATTTCGTCGTCACCAACTTAACAACCAACAACATTGCTTTGAAACATTTGTTGATTGCCCATAAAATGATTTTAGTAACGGGTCGACTTCCGTTTCATCCGTTTCATGATTTTTGTCAATAAATAAAATGCAAAGTTTAACGAATTGTTGTTAGAAAAGTTTTGAATTCTTTTCTTTATTTCCCTCGACAATCTCTTAGTTAGCCTGCTGCCGATCATTAAATTTATGTTGCAACATAATTAACAAAACGTTTATCCAAACAATGGAAAAATCTTGCAAATTGTTGCAGAATAAAAGAGAAAATTGAAGTCGAGAGATAATAGCGAAATAATTAATCACCTTTTGTGTGGATTTCGATGCAGTTGTATGAGAAGAACACGCAAGCTTTCGAGTTTGAAAATAAAGTCGAGTAGAGAAGCGAGGTTGATCGATTAATGAATCAATTTTTCATTATGCTTCATCCGATACGATGACTCGAAGAAGTCGCAAACGGATGATGAAAATTAATAAATTTGTCGATGAAAGAAAAAAAAAATAAAATCAATATCAAGGGGAAACTCGTACATTTGTCTGACAGAATAGTTTCACTTGTTGGAACTTTTAAGTTTTAACTTCTTTTTTTTGTCCACTTTCATTAACATTTCTGACATTTGTGACTGACAAAAAGCGACAGCAACAGAATCACAAACAAGGTTCATTAAACTTTTTTCTTGCATGTTTTAAAAGCAAGTAACAATTTTTCGTATTATTGATGGTGAGCTTTTTCCACTAGTTGCTACTTTACAATACACAAACTGCCAGTGTCTCTTTTCCATTTCAATAAACTACTATCATTAAATATGCGCGCATAGAGTGGAGAGTGCGATTAAAATAATTATGATGCAAAAAAAGGTTTATGTAGAGTTATTTTTATGCAGTAGTTGAATGAAAATGGACGACAATTCAAGTTGATATTGGGGAGAATATAAAAGTGACGTTAAATTTGTTTCCTGAAAAGTGGACAATTTAAAAGTAAATAAAGCAATTCCCAATGCCATTAAGACGATATTACTTGAAAGGCGTTATCTGTAAGTAATTAATTCTCATTAATTCATGTACTGAAAGGCGGATCAATCCCTAAACACTAATTAACCGAAAGAAGTGAATTAACTTACTTTATACACCGTGGCTGAAGTTAAATCTCTTTTATTTTCGCAACAAAATATCATCGAATTGAAGTCAATGATGCCTCATAAATATTGATGCTGTTTAATGCACCGCAGACATTCAGATTCATGAAACATGTCATTACAAGATACTTGATGACTCTGAATATCAGCATTGCCAGACTAACAATATTGCCGCCTTACGTAAATTTTATAGCAAAAGACTTAATTAAGCTATAGCGAGACAGGCAGATGCCAAGCATATATATGATCGGCATTTAATTGTTTCAATTGGTTATCCCATGAATGATACATATTAGAACCCGACGACTGGTCTGGGCTGGTCTGCTTTGCACATGTTTGGTGATAAATGAATTTGCATAAATTTGTTGATAAATTAAATTCCTTATCAGAACTTCTGAGCTTGAAATGGTTTTTACAAAGTATTTTTCATGATAAAAGTCAAGCATATGATGCTGTCATGAGTTATCAAACAATTATAAATCCCCAGCTGACGATTTAAAGTTTTGAAGAAAGGATTTAAAATGTTTGACATGAATGTTGATGGATTGGGCGTCGTCGTCTTCATCCCTTTTCATGAGTTTCACAACTGAACTTCATTGAAGCATCTTTGAGATTGTTAAAGGAAAAAAATAGAAAACAAATAAACAAAAGGCAACGCTTAATGGAATTATCCGGAATGATTTCGTCTTCAATTCACATTTCGCACGTGTTCAGTAAATATTTTCTTTCACTGGAAGTGCGTAGGGCAATTGGAAACACGCATCAAATTCCAATAGAATTCACTGCTGTCGAAAAGTGAAAATAGAAGAATTATAAATTCAAGAAAAAGATTCGTTGAAAGGCGCATTACTAACCCAGAGAAGCAACTTCCGGCTCTGTCACACAAAACATCAAAACTTCATTTTTATTCCCTTTGCTTGCTTCGTTCTTCTTTTTTCCTGGGGTTTCGTCAACTCGACTCTCTACTTATTACTTTACGTTCACTAAACGAGCAAATTAATGGTAATTTTGAGATATTGAACAAAAATGCTTTCAACGAATGCTTTCAAGTTGTGGCGAAGTGATCGATATTTGATATTAAAAATATTTTGCACAACAATGAAAATTCATTAACCACAAAATTTGAAGACACCGGAAATCGACTTGCTAAAGTGGAAAAAAAATTTTTCTGACCTTTCGAATTTAAAATGTTAGCAGAACAGAAATAAGTTAAGCTAAAATTATAATTAATTTTACAAAGTAACATAGTTTACACAATTTCTGTGTAATGTATGAAAACAAAAACTTTTTATAGTGCTAAGTAAAACATAAACTCAAGTTCGATGACAAAATATTCCATCAAAAGTACATTAAAATGAAACAAAACTTTTATGTAATGAAATCGAAATCTTTTATTGTTTCTCGCATTTATGATTATTATTCCAGAATCATAAAAGGCGAGTATTTCATGCTCATGATTTGATTTATGACTTTTTTTCGAAGCTCATGAAATCAATTTTTTATACGACATAGCGTCGATGATAAAATAAAAAGAGAAGTCAAAGTAGAAATATTAATTCCCCACTTTGAAGCTGTTCGATGGAGCGCGTTTCGGTGGAAGAAATTAAGAGATAATTCAATTAAGTGCCCAGTCTAATTACCAGCCCAGAAAAAACATTTCTCGTCGTCATCTCTTTGCACTCTACACTCGAGGAATACTTTTTATCCTACCCGAAAACGATCAAAATGAATTAAACGACCGGAAGTTCATCAACGACGAGTCGTCGTCTCTTTGACTGAATTTTTTCCGCTCTTTGTCGAAGGTAGAAGAAATGTCTAAACATCGTTGTGACTATTAATCGAGAAGTTGAAGACGAAAAGTGTATTAATATTCAATTTTCGTATGAAGTTTTAATCATACTACTAAGCTAAGTAGTTAACGCTATGAATCATTGAAATGAGCGTGACATAAAGATGTAATAAGTTGCCATAAAATTCTGTCATCATCATCAAGAAGAAGAAAAGTGATTTGTATGAATTCTTATATCAGTTAATGAAATGTGATTTTCGCTATTTGCAGCCAAAAAACGTTCTCCATCATTGCTCACATTTCACTAACAAAGAGAATGAATGAAAGAATGAAACATCAAAATGTAGATAATTCATCTATGACGATCATAATTAGATGATTATCGTTATGGGTGATTTTCGGGTCGGTGTAATGACTTTTCTTCTCCATTGTCGACTCATTTTTATGGACACTTGAAAATGGTGGTCGGCTACCGGTGTTGAGTGCTTCGAAATAATAATAAAAAGAACAATGAGTTAGAAGTCATTGAAACTTTCAACTGTGTAGCTATTAATTTAAATAACAATCATCAGAGAGAGATAAGGATTAGACTTGAAAGTTATTTGCAAATTTCCTTTAATGAATGAACATTCTAATCAAGAAAACGCCAATAAAAATGTTTAGATGATCATTTTAATTAAGTTTGAAATACAAAAACTCTAATTAACTTGACTCCATGATCTTGATGACGTCATGCGAAAGTTTAAAGGCAGAGAACCGTAAAGCAAGTCGTGGACAACGAGAATCGTAAAAATACTTAAATGAAATATAAAAATGATTTCACTGAAGGTCTTTTATCGAGTCGAAAAATCGGCATTCTCGTTACGCATTTTTGATTCCACCGATCGACGATTTTTCAACTCATCGTGAAATGTTGTGAAAGAACAAATGAATGAAGGTTTTGTAATTAAGCCAGAAAAATAGAAAATTATTCGAAAACCCATCAAAATGGAAACTGATTATTATAATGGCGAAAATCGGAGGCTTTTTGGAAATCACTCACTGACGATCGGATCGGTTCGCGATCATTTTCGTGTTGTAATTTCAAATGACATGAAATTATCTTTAGAAGCTTTATGATTTTAATTTTCTATGAGAGTCAAATACTAATTGAAAAGTTAATAAATATTTGAAGATACAAATCAAATTTTGATTATAATTTGAAGTCCCAAAATTTTTATTTTAAACCGATGAATTTTCGACAAAAAATATTTCAATTGTTTTTATAAATTTACATTTTATCGCCATATCAACAATTATCATAATATTTTTTATTTGATTTTAATGTCAGCTTGAGTCGCTGAGGTACCGACTCGACTCGTCAACAATGTGAAAATAACGTCATTGGATTTATTTTACATTGTTGTCAAGTAGCTCAATGACGAGAAACGACTCACTCATTCTACCGTAATTAATAACAGTCATGAAGTCGAAATCTTGACAATCAGAACCAACACGTCTAAGCGTACATTAATTAAATTTTATGTGCAATCTTCTAACTTTATCGTCTTTTAGAATCAAAAATTATTTACGGCTCAGGAAGTTGTCCCCGGCCTTCAAGAAATTAACCATTCAGCCCTTTAACCATTCTCTCTTGTCATCTCTTGCACAGTTGGACTAATTTTTTGCTTCCGCACGCTGCGTGATTACTTAAAATCAAAACAAATTTTGTCTCATCATATAAATTTCCTTTTTATTGTGGAAAAGACTTTCATTGGCCCGAGGGCCCTTTTAACACCATTCCTAGTAGTTCACTGTCGCTTACAGCCTTCCAGCTGTTTCCAATTCAATTCTATGAAAGAAATGAAGAAAGAGTTTTTTCTTGATCAAATAGCGTTTCATTGCTTTACAATGGTTTTATTATTTAAATCTTAAATGTGATTTCCATTAAACTGTATCAATATTTTATGCAAGCAACTTCAAAGCAATTTTATAGCTGAGATTTTGAAAGATTTTGAAAGGCCCCCATTGTTTATTGACAAAGTATGAAGAGATTGTAATAATAATTTAATTTTATGTTTCGAACTTTCATCTTCTTCCTTCTAAGAATCCATTAAGATGAAACGTAATGAAAGAGCGCCCTCTGTAATTATCTGAAAAGATTTCTTTTTGTTTTAGATAATTTTTGGGGAAATGATTGAATTTAAGTGACTTGTCCAAAATCGAAGGCTCATAAAACACCAAGCGCGGTAACCGAAAAAGGGAATCTTTCAAATATTTACTAAAATTACATCACTTTAGGTTTTTTTGATTTGATCATCTACATCATCATCGAATGAAGGTTGGTTGTGCCATCAAATCTTTATGGTTCAAATAATTCCAATGCGCATTGAAACATCTTTGGTCTCTCCCTTTCAATATTAGATGGAAAAAAGATCGCGCGAGATTGATGAATCGCATGATATGAATGTAAATTTTCTTCATTCTTCTTTTTCTTTGGTGCACGATGGGCGTAAAGTACTGTGAAAATTGAATTGATGTGCTTGAAAGCGCAACTAGGCTAAGCGTTGAGTCTTTCGTTTCTCTAGATTTACGCGCTTGACTCATCAAAGTACGATTCGTAGATGGACTCAAGAAATCTTTTCATGCGAACAATCAAATCTAAGAATCTTGCACTTTACACACCTTACAGTTTTATTCTCTTTTCATTCGATCATTTTGCAATTCCTTTGAATCCATTGAGATATTCTAAAATTAAAATTAAAAATAAATCTTTAAAAAAGTGATCGTGTTCAATGTCGAAGAATTAAATCATTTCGCAATTTTCTTTAAAATTTTTTAAGACTTTTACTGATCATGAAAATTCATGGAAAAATTTAATAAAATATCAAAAATCATCCTCATGAAGGTCGAGAGCGTTTCGAAAAATTACGTTTTTTTCCATTTAATTGCAATGGGACAGAACGACAAGCAGTACAAAATTACTTCAGAACTGCTGACCCTGAAATGGAATCTCTTGATGGCGATGCTTATCCTAGTGTGACCGACAACCAGCGAAATAAACATACCCAACCTTTATTTCATTCTTCACCAGTGAATTACGTTCGAAATTGTCAATTATGCGTGAACTCTGAACCATCTTTCATCGAGGCCGCGATTTCTTTAATAAGATTCACCTTGAATGGTGCATTAATCTCGAAAATGATGGTTTTAAATAATTAAATAAATATTTATTTGCCAACAGAGTTCTTTTATTTCTTTATACTTATAACATTTTAAGCGAGGACTTTTCACGCTACCCAACCAATCGCAATTTTATTCTTCAATCATCAAACGAAGAGAGAAAAAATATTTGAAGCATTTTTCATCGAGACATTTTTTCAAGAATCGGGCGGGGATTAGCAAGCGAGTTTAATTGTTGGACATGCGCCTTTTAAAAACTCTTCCAACTGGAAAAATTCTGTGAAAACTTTATTTTTTTGGATTTATTTACACAGAAAATCAAATCAAAGCTAACGTCCGGTGTCGATTTTCTCTCTTTTTCTCTGTCTCTTTCTTCTTAACATAACCCGAGGGTTGGCCCATCGAACTTAAAAGACTTTATGGGAAAGAAATCTTTGCAAAGAAAATAATTAAACGACTTTCTTAAATTTTTCATTTTTTTTCTTGCATAAGTACAAAGACTTTGCCTTTGCCATGAAAATTTATTTGTAAACATCCGTTGACCAAAGTCACAATCACTTGTCTTAAGCAAATAGTCATCAAAATTGAATAAATTAGTTTGAAAAAGTTGCTAGTTATGCAAGTTTAATGCTCAAAGAGAATTGAAATCGTTTGAAAATTCGTTATAAAGAATCATTGAAGTTTGTTTGCTTCAGAGAAATTTTAATGTTGGCATTTACTTGTTAAATGAAAAGATTAAAATAAAAAAATATTCCCAACAAAATCAATCGTTTTGTGTGAAAGAAAGGAAAGAAATTTATAAACAAACTTAATTTTTATCTTTTTAATCATATCAACGAACAAATTTGTAGCAATTTCGGTGGCTAACAAAATTAATCATTAATCAAAACCCCTTCGCATTGTTCATCCATTTCAAGAGAAAGTCACAATAAAATATGAGAAAATTTCTTTTGTCATCGTCAAATGTTGAGATTAAAGATTGAAGATTATCAAGTTCGACCTTTTTTTTACCTTCGCTTCCTGAGAAACTTCTCACCCCCTGTAAGAATCGTGTAGAATCGAAAATTGAGAAATCATTCTTTGTGGTAGGAAAGGAAAGAAAAATATCATCGCGATAAATAAATAAAAAACATTTTTTTCTTGTTTTCGAGGGTGTGAAAGGAATAATTTTTCAATTCGTGGATTTTATGAGTGAAATATTACTTTGTTACAAAGAGAAATTATAAAACATAAGCCACTGAAGTTTTAGTTGTTGAATTTATGTCTTAATTTCTTATCCCTGTTTCACAGGAAAATGTCGAAGATTTCTTTCTTAGATTTCATTGAATGAAACTCCATTTTAAAAATTCTATTAAAAAAAATTGAAAATGAATTTTGAATCTACCCAACATTGTTTGCATGTTCTTTTTTTGCAAACAATGATGAACATTCGGAAGAAGGGATAACTCAGACAAAGAAGTAACAAATTTTATAATGTTGATGAAGCCAAACCCATCTTCATTAAGATGTCGTAATTTTGTTTTTCTTGAATAAATTTGAAGCAATTCTTGTATAATGGAATGAAATGTTTTTATCATGACTTAATAAAACGATTCATTAGGCTTTTTGATAGTCGCTTAAACGATCACTTAAACTTCATAAAATGAATGATATCAAACAAAAACGACCAGGTGGATTTGCCATCGTAAAGCTCCTTATTCAACATGGTAATAACAAAAAAAAAGTAAAAAAAAACTAGTTTCGAGAAATAGAAAATGATGTTGAATAAAATCACTTCATCATACATCATCATCATCAACAAGTATCTAATTTCATTTCCGTTTTCCATAAAAAACAACAATTCTGCGATTGGATAAATGTGAAATCAAAATAAGGATCAACATCTTGAGAATGCACGATGAGTCTCGAGAAAGGTAAATTTCTTCAATTTTAATGCACGGGGTCTTGAAATGATGAAACAAGATAAACGAGAATTTCATCAATTAGAAGACGGGAAATTGAAGGGAATTGTAAGGAAAAAAAGGACTCACACCGGATGCGAATTGAAATGCGAACAATGATTTGCTGGGTGTGACCACGTGACAATCATCAGCAAAAAGCGATTTTTATATTCAAACTTCAGATTTCATTCGAGGGACTTCAACATTTTCTTTTCTCAGATTTCTTTATTTCTTCTTCCTTTAAGAATTGTTAAAAGATTTCAAGAGATAATTTGAATGAAAGCAATCTAACAAAAGACCGAGGGAGAGAGAGACAAAGAAGTATTTATGAATGAAGTAGAGAGCAACAAAGAAATAAGTGCAATTCAATAAGGCAATTATGGGTTAAATGCACTCGAGAACGAGATTAAAATGAAGAAGGTAAAAGGATACACGAATGAATGGCATTTGAATAATAAATTGAAAGAATGAATATTTCTCTTCCGAACGAAGCACGTGCATTGTAAATGGAAATCGAAGCAATTCTAATCCCATTTGTACAATAAAAGGATTTTGGTTAATTTGAGACTTAAATGGTTGTAGGCGGTGACGTATATTTTGCACTTCAAATGAACAACTTCATTCTCAGAAAGTTGTTTGAACACAAACGATCATTGTAATCCATTCTACAATTATGTTAACGTGAATTTAACATTCTCAAGAAAAAAATCCGTTAAAGGAATGCGGGAGGAAGTCGCAATTAAAATGTAATTTATATCCTTGCACGAAATAAAAAAAAATCTAATTTATACCTGGACGTTTACCACTTGTAAAAAGTAATCAAAAGTCATAATAACTAACAACCCTTATAGTTCATCAACGAGTTAAAGTAGATCGGAATGCATTTTCACACACTCTGCTATGTCCGACAACCCTTACGATTGCAACAGCACCTGTAACAGAAACCCTCACTATGAGTTGAGGTAATAAAGAAAGTTTAATTACGTTTCTGTGAAACAACAACGTTTCGCCCATCTCTCCCCTGGATGAACATGAAAACTTTAATTTATGTCAGTTCATGTGGAAAAATTCTCTTTTTTTGTGAGTCTCGAAACCCCAAACTTCAAAAAAGTTAATGTTTAAAGTAGTAATCATCGGGGAAACAAATTATATGCAAAAATAATGAAAACCAGTTTATGCGGGTGATGTTCAATGTAGAATGGAATGGTCTTCATATACATTTTGATAGTTTGCATCATAAACTTAAGATTTAAATACACTTAAATGAATAATTCATCAATCGCCACTCGATCCCTAAGGCCAACAATTCATCGAACAATTATTGACCCTCATGGATTTTTATTCAAATTTATGTATGTGCTTTATTTACGAACTTTTATTTTCCATTTGAACTGCATTTAGAAGTCCGAGTAGAGAGAATTGACGTGAAAATAAATAAAAATGATAATTAGAGGCATTTTTTCTTTTCGTACCTCAAACATAATTCACACGAAACAGCAGCAATGAGAGTCTTGTTAGGGAATTCTAAACGTTTAAATATGATGTGAATGGAAATTCCCACGCAAATACAGCAGCGGAATTTTTTTCTGCATTTTTCAAGTCATTTCTCGATAATTGTCATGAGGGGATAAACTGGCTTAATTAACAAAGGACAAAAAATGTTTATACACTTTAAAAGATCGCTTTGATGAGGGTGAATGCTTTGCATGAAGATTTTCAGCTTTTTACTCTGAAAAGGTGAAATTCTTCGAGTGGGAAAATCAGGAAAATTTGATCAACAAAGAAAACTGTTCTCACGGTTAATTTAAGGATTTATGGAAATTGTTTTCTGAAGCTATTCAAGGAAATGAATTATTGTGACAGTTTTTAAAAGCAGGGAAAAAGGAGAATCGCCCTCGCAACTTCCGAAGATTTTTTTATGATGAGAAACCAGTTGGTGGCTTGAAATATTTTTTTTTAATTTGTTATGAAATATTTTTTAAGAAATTTTATATCTTCACGATTATCCCTTGCTTAAAAGCAAACACCCTGAGACACAGAAGTCAAGAAATTATTATGAAGCCTCCAAACAAACTCATAAAAACTTTAAAATCATATCGGATTACAATCGATTACGCTTCGTCTTCTTCTTCTTATGCTTTTACTTCGCTCTTTCTCTTCACAAATTCTTATTGAATAAAAAAGGAATTGTAGGAGAACCAAATGTTCAACGATGGAATGAAACTGAATAAAAAAGACAGGTGGTTTGTCGCAAAACACAACGCTTCGTGTTCGTAGTGAAGAAATGTTCTTGTTGATTTTCTTCGCGTTTCCCCTGAACGAAGCGTTTCTGTTTAACGTTTTTAGGAGAGTTTTTTTACTTCAATAATAAAAAAGAACGATCAAACACGTTCAAAAGAAAACCATAAACAAACAATTCCATCACTTCCGTTTTACTGTTGTGTTCGTTGAACATTTTGGGATAACATAAAAATAGCATGAAGAGAAAGAGCGAAGAAAATATGTTGTTGGGATATTTCGTTCTGTTTTTTTTTTTGTATTTTCTCCCCACCACTTCAATGATCACGCAAAAGAAGAGAGAAGTAGAAGCGCTCAACAACATAAGCGGCCTATGAACGGAAGAGAGACGTTTTGTGAGAGAAAAAACATTGAAACGATGTAGAAAAAATTTTTCCCTCAAGATTCAAGCAGACAGAAAAAAAACTCATTGCCCAGAAGCTCGGTGAATTCTGTCGAATGAATACGTTTGATCATTGCTCGTGCATATTTTTTGGTGAAAAAATAAAAATTATAAACTAGAAAAGAAAAAGAAAAAATCAAAAGAAAATTCTGTTTACTTGGAAATTAAAAGAAAAATTAAATTCTTCTAAATAAAAGAAAAGTGAGGATTTGGTGGATGAGAAAATAATCAAAAAAGTTCTGATGGATACGCGAGAAAGTTGAAGTTTTATGAAAGAGTTTGAATAGAGAAATAAAAAATTAATCCTGGAAGTAGTAAAAGTAACCACAGCACCGCACTTGAGTGTCGAACGTGCACGAAAATCATCACGCGTCGGTGTTAACTTGAATATGGTGCTTCAAACTTATGGTATCAGCATCAATGGTGATGATGAGTGTATTGAGAATCGATTAATTGATCACAATGACGATGTTATAATAAGCGATCGTAAAAGTGTCATTTATAGTGATAATATGTTAGCCATGTCACCATTTGCTGGTGATTACCCACCGACAACTAATTACATTAATTACACAGATCTGGATGCAAACTACGTTACACAAGGTAGACATTTCTTTTCACTTCTCCATCCCCATTCAAAATGTTCAACTTCCGGTCGACAATGCATTTAAGAAATCGCAGATGATTCTCGTTAAGCACGTCTCATTGTTTCGCGTCTTTAATGTTTTGTTCATTTCGATGTTGCACTCTTGCGCATCATGAGTGATGAAATTTAATACGAATTCAATGTCACCGGAAGCTGGTTGTTTTTTGAAATTTTTGCCGCTCTTCGATGCTGAACGATTCATAAATTTATTTTGTATTGAAGGAAATTTTATCGTTCAATAGCAAGAAAAATTTATTTGAAATTTTCGTAGACGAAATTCTCATCAAAGTAATTTCCGGCGTGCAAATTTTATCTCGTTACGAGGTTTTTGGGGTTTTCCAAGGAAAATTCAAAGGAAATTCAATTTTCTTTTCAATTTTCTTCAAATGAAAATCATTTTTCATCTATCCAGGTGATGGAATGAATGAAGCATATAAATAAACACTTCGCCAATGTTTAATCTAAACGTCTTGTGGCTTTCATAAACCAACCAAACAGTCCCAGTCCGTTGTTTATTCTTCCAATCTCAACTTTGTGGTTTCTCTTTTCCTTTTTTTATTATTCATGGAGCCTTATGAGTCACTACACAATCCTAAAGAAAAAAGTAAGATGTTTCGTCTGATTAAACATACATAATTTTGAAAGTCATAAAAAGTATAAAGTCTGGAAAGAAATTGAATCGAGAGAAACATGTTTTGTAAAAGAATTTGTAGGTTGTGTGAATTCACTGACGGCACAGGTGCAATAAAACTTTTATAATTCATTCGTTTACATTTTTTTATTTTTCATTTCGTAAAGTGGACGTTTGATGAGATCTGTCGTTCTCGTTGACGTTGTCAACAACTCATCATGCAATTATTAGTTGATATTTTAAAACATGAATGTTTTGTCTTTATCTGATCGATA
Organism: Clunio marinus; assembly: GCA_900005825.1. NCBI lineage: Eukaryota > Metazoa > Arthropoda > Insecta > Diptera > Chironomidae > Clunio > Clunio marinus. The sequence goes on along the minus strand of CVRI01000039.1, from coordinate 713,185 downwards.
AACTTTGTCAAACTTCTAGCAATCTTCAAAGCCTTGAAACATTTTCATTTTTAATTCTCATTTATGCTTTTAACGACAACGTAATGACCCGAATGAAGGTTATTAATCATCTCGTCTTAACACTTACAATATGTGATCGTCAGCTGATGTAAATAAGCATCGACAAATAAAAATACAAACACAAGTCGGATGAGTAACGCGAGCATCATGTCGAATAATTAAAAAGACGTTAAAAGTCTTCCACTTTCAACCTGTTCGATTTTAACTTTCTGTCTACATCTTCTGAAATGCTGATGACCCTTCGAGTAAAAGATCGATATCATTCCCAGTTTTCTTCTTGTGTTGACTTCATTCAAAGTTAGTCAGTCACAGATGGCACATGAAAAAGTTTTTCATGTAGTTGAAGTAAAAGAAGATAAATTTGGCTAAAAGACTCACTTTGTACATATGTGAGTTAAATTCGCGAGTAAATGATCATCACGTTCAATCCATTAAAATCTTTCAAGCAAACAGATCTAATGTGCAAATTTTCAATAAATTCAATGTACGATTAATTGTTTTTGAGGCCAGCAATCATTCGAAATATTTAAGTAACTATCTGGAAACTTAAGAAAGCTATCGAAACCTGAATTCTCGCTTTTAATCCATAATCAAATTATCCATCAATTTTCATTACGCAATCCAACGAGCTTTGTCGGAGAACGGAAACTTCCATTCGATAAATTGAAAATTCAATATTTTTTAGTGATAATTACGTTAACGGTTGAAAGTTTTTCATCGATGTCGAGAATCTTCGGAATTTCTTTCTATTTATGACGAGTAAGAAGTAACTTTAATTGAAATTAATTGCTTCATATTTTTACCTGGTAGTCGTAGATGTAATCGAGCGTTGTTGATGAAACGACTTGCAAAATACTGCAAAAAATCGAGTTGAAAATGAATTTTCATGTCTTGATGATTAATTAAAGCAACATGCGAGACAATTCACGGCTCAATGAGCACCGAAAATTATGTAAAAACTTTCGCGTTAGAAGGAAAGCTTTAATTAAATATCAAAAAAGAGAATTATTGAGGCGTGGCCATCGTGCATCGGTTGATTGGTCGGAGAAACTGATAGGCACTTGGAATATATTGGTTGATGCGCTATGCGCGAGAATTATTTCTCGTTCTTTCTCACTCTTGGCTAGTCTTTTCTCACTTTCCCTCTCTCTCTCTCTTCTTCTCTTGAAAATTATTTTCTGAACGTGGTAAAAGCTTTTTCCAATAAAAGAACATTTTTCGATATCAAAAAAATAATTCAGTGGAAAAAGTTTAAATTTTATTTAAAAATTCTCACAAGTCTTCGACGCCATTTTAATCTATTCGATTTTAATTAACCATAAAGGTCAAATATGTACTCAAACTTCGTCGATATCACTTTGAAATTCTATTTTATTTCATTCTCTGCTTGTATTTACTTTCAAAGTGTTGTGTTTTGATCTTTTTTTTTGTTCTGTCACATGCCGCGCGATCAGTTCTATTGTTTGCACAATCTCAAATATTTGATCAACACACTCACACGCTCGCGAGTTTTTAATTGTTTTTTAATTTGTTTGATGTCCAAAAAGAAAAACGAGTCACAAAGCTCTGATTACAATCTCTAAACATATTTTTTTATTAAATATTTGAGAACTTTTAGTAAGTGTTGACTTGAAGTCTTTTAGTTGGTTCTTTTGCTTGTTTCTTGGATTTGTCTTTGAAATTTTCCGCGACTTAATCTTTTATGAATGAATGAAAGATTGGAGAACTCATTGACGTGTCGCACAAAATTATTAAAGTAAACCGTGAGAGGCCGTCAAAGAAACTCGCACATATTTAATTCATCAATCTCCAATTTTATTTTATATTTCTTTTATGAATGACTAAGAAAATCAAGCGGGGAAATCAGAAAATTTGTTTGGTTTTTCTGACGTCATCAGAATCTATTTCTCAAGTTCAGCAAATTCTCGCAAATTTATGAATGAATCTCCCGCAAACAATACAGCAATAAATCAATCGGGGAATTGTTAATGAAATCGACTTGTTATGCAATTTGTAAAAAGATTTATAGTCAAAGCACAGTTTGATTGTTTGAAGAGTTTTGATGAAAGATTCAGAGGAATTTTATTTTGAATAATTTCGAGAAAAAAAAATGAAGTAAATTGAGAAAATTTCGATGAATTGAAATTCCTAGTCTTTAATTTTTAAAATCAAAACCATTTTGACTTCTCCATAAATTTTATTTCATAAATAAATGATCAACATTATACTTCAATCGCCTCCATATTTATGCCATTACATTATCAATTCATTCATCGTTTAGAAAGACAACGATCAATGAATAAACGTCCTAAGATAGAAAGAAAGAAAGAAAAACACATTAAATTAATATCGGAAACGGAAATACATTAAATACCAATCATAAAACATCATCGCCAAAGACAGTTTTCTCTTCCAATTTTCTTGTGTACGATGTGCCATCGTCGATCAAGAGCAATAAATTATGATTTAAACATCCACCAGACATTAATTGAAGTCACTTCTCCAATAGATTTCAATTGCTCGTGTGCCTGCGCATCAATTAGATGAAGTCGAATAGAATGGCTTTTTATGATGCTTTGGACATTTTTCTCCGCACCGTACCGGTTGCATCCGTTATGATGAAAAACTGTTCATTGATTGACCCTTTCCTTCCTGTTACTCTCTTTTACAGGCTATACAACATTACATGACCGCAATGATAACTCAACACCACCGTCCGGCACAACTCAAATGTCCTACTTGCAAATGAACTCACTCAGGAACGGAAATAATGCGACGAGTGGGACGAACGCTAATCAGACTAGTATTTATCCAATGTTGAAAGAAGAGAATAGCAGCAGCAGTGGGAATAACTCCACAAACAATTATCCTAATTTAAGTGATTTATCGGTGAGTTTTTCAATTTCTTCTTTCTTTAAGAAATTTCTTTACAATTTTGTAAATTTGTTTCATTTAGAATTACGGAATTACTCATCATCCGCCAACACCAAATGTGTATGATGACCCACAACAAGACTACCAATCACTTCAACAATCATCACCTTATCTTGAAAGCTCACCCGAGTTCTATGCCGGAATGAGTGAATCCAAATATATGCCACCCGCGCCCTATAAAAGTTCAGCAAATAATGGAATCTACTCAAGAGTTCCACGTTATGGAAGTGGATCTGGTGATAATTACAATGAATTTTCATCTTATGAGACTGGCCAACAGTTCCAACAAGTGCCAGCAAGCGCTGCAACTGTGTCAACTTCAAATAATAATCAACAGTCGAGTTCGAGTGAGTGGAATATATCGCCACATCATCCACATCATCCTGACTTTCATCCTGTCCACCATCACTCAACACTTTCGCATTCACATCATGGACATCATCACCAGCAGAATTTCATGAATCCACTGAGTTTGGATAAACAAATTTTGAATAATTACAACATGATTCAGAATAATAACAACAATGGAGCGTTGTGTGGAACACTTTTGCCTGGTGGTCTTTCAGCGAATGGTCAGCCATGCTTCACTGGTTCTGGTCCAATTCAACTGTGGCAATTTCTTTTAGAACTTCTGACCGATAAAAATTGTCAAAGCTTCATTTCTTGGACTGGTGATGGATGGGAATTTAAATTGACAGATCCTGATGAGGTAAGAAGCTTTTTTATGTCAAATTTCTTAAATATTTATTTGTTTATTCTTTCAAATAAGGTCGCAAGACGTTGGGGAATCCGTAAAAATAAACCAAAAATGAATTATGAGAAGCTTAGCCGTGGCCTACGTTATTATTATGACAAGAATATTATTCATAAAACAGCTGGAAAGCGATATGTCTATCGATTTGTTTGTGATCTTCAGGCGCTGCTTGGGTAAGTTAATTTAATGAAATTGCGACTTTTGGAATGATTAATTAATTTATTTATTTTCTTCTTTCTAGACTTTCACCTGAAGAAGTTCATAAGATGGTAGATTTGAAGTCAGATAAGAAAGACGATGATTAAAGCTGCCGAATGTTCAGAATAAAAGTTTATCATGTGCCTTAAATAAAATCTATTGAAAGAGAATTAAGAAAAGTCGTTTGACACTTGCTTCTTCTCATTTGTAAGATTTCTTCCTTCGTGCTTTAGAGTCGTTGGATGCATGTACATAAATAAACTGCAAATTTAAAATGCGATCAACCCGTGAAGTGAAATACATTTTGATGAAAGAAAAAAAAAACAAAAACATATTTTTGTGATAATTGATAAGAACTTTTTAATTTCTTTTTTTTTAATAATTTTAAAACTGTTTGACTTCTATTTCTTACTGATTATAATTTTTAATATTCGTTGTGTGTTTGACATGACGAAATGCTTTTTAAATATTCTTAGTGGTAAATTAATTATTTGAAATGTTGGTGATTAAAATCACTTCGTTTATTCAAATTTCGTGACGTCAATTTTCGAAGCTTTTCCTTTCAAAGCTCAACTGAAGCTTTTATTTTTCACAATTTTAAAGAATGATCTCCAAAAGCTTTTTTAATTTCTTCCCAATATATTTTGTTTCGCAATAAATTAAATGTTTTAATTCGACGTCACTAAAATTTAAATTAAATAAATAAAAACTTGTGGAAAATTACCAAAAAAAAATGTTGACTACGTAAAAATATGAAGTCTAGTTGATAACAAAAACGAAAATTTCTTCGTTAGCTTCCTTAAGAAAAAAGTTTCAAAAAGAAAAAAAAATTAAAGAACTTTGTAAATAAATAATTCAACAATCAAATAAATATATTTATAATAATCAGTTTTATGATCTAATGCTAAATAACAATTATATGCAATAGATAATTAAGCGAATGAAGAAGAATTTGCGCCGTTAAAAGCGATCAAAATGATTATTTAGATAAAGAAAATTTCTGTATTATTGGAACCCTTTTTAAATTAAAAGAAAAATGAAACAAAGAAATAAAATTAATTAAATGGAATAATAAATTATGTTTTGAAATTTGAAATGTTTCAGCTGATTGTGTAGGAGTGATCAGTTTATTTATATCTGAATCATCAACTGATCATGCAGCTAGATGTTGATACATTGTACAAATGTGTAGAGTTACATTGCGTAATACATCGAAATATCTTTTTAAATATTTACACATCACGCTCGAAATCAAATATCAAACACGCGGAACACAATGAACTAAACAATGAACTCTCTCAAATTTATTTCTAACTTGGCTTCTCTCATTCTGTTTCTCAGATAAGAGAATTAAAAGCAGAAGCAAGTCAGCGAATTTTGTTTTCATTCTGTTAGTTTTATTTTGTGAAGCGCACAGATAAGAACGATTGAAATTCAATTAGTTGTAAATTAAAAATGACAGAAGAGCAGGTAAGATTATTGAAATATTTAATTGATTTATAGATAAGATAGTCAGGTAGCTTCTGCTTTGTAAGAAACAAGTTTTTCACATTAAAGATACAAATTAAATATTTTCTTATTTTGCTTAATATTTGATTTTCATTTATTTTCCTAATGTCATTCAGATTGTCAATGTTGAGAATGGTGATGTTGAGTAAGTTGATTCATGTCATGTTCCTGTCTTATCACAATCTAATTCAATAATCTAACAAAATTGAATTGATGTCTGTAATTATTTTACCTTTTACTGTCTTCATTTGAATTCTAGGAAAGTTGGTGATAACATTCCATTAATTAAAAGACATGACGAGAGTTGTATGTAGATACTTTGTACCTATTTTTATTTCTAATCACTTGATCACATAAGATTGTATTCATACACAGCTAGTTCCACACAGAATAAACATAAAGTGAGAATTAACATTTCTGGACGACGATTTGAGATATGGCGCGAAACCTTAGACAAACATCCAGCAACACTTTTAGGTTCACCACAACGAGAAACAAATTATGACCCTGAAAATGATGAATACTTTTTTGAAAGAGATCCCGACACATTCAGACACATCTTGCACTATTACCATACAGGAAGTCTTCATTATCCAACTCATGAGTGTGATCTTAGGTAATGAAATATGAAAATTGTCATCAACGTTCCATGTTTTTAATTATTCATTTTTAAGCTTTGATGAAGAGTTAATCTTCTTTGGAATTCCAGCCGAGTTCATGAGCGATTGCTGCTTTGATGAATTTAATCATAGAAAGGAAAACTGCAAAGAAAGAGCAAAACGACATAAAGCAGACGACCCTGGTGATCAAACTTTGACTCTACGTCAAAAAATTTGGAATGCATTGGAAAATCCGTATGTGTCAAAAAAGGCATTAGCTTGCTGTAAGTAAGATTGATTTAATGATTTAAAATTATCATCACAAAGATCACTCATTTCTAAGTTAAAAATGTTTTGCTTGTCGCGAATTTTTGATCATCGATCATCATTGATAATCATTGAAAGGGAACAAACGGAAACGAAACGAAAGGGATTATGAAACAAATGAAAATGAAACATTTTTGACTTCAAACTTACTAACTAAGTAGTAATTTTAAGTTTTATTAATTATTTTCATTCCGTAACAACCAAATTTTTATTTTTTACTATATATTTTGAATAGATTACATCACTTGTTTATTTATCGCAATTTCTGTAATCGGTGAGTAGATAATTTGGTAAAAATTTTATCTATCTTGACTTAAATTGGAAAATGATTTTACTTTCTATATCTTTTTTATCTATAATTGCATGAGAAGCTAGCGTTATGGAAACAAGTAGGTTGATAAACTTTAACTCTAAATAAATCATTTAACATTGTGTATTTCAGTGTCATGCGGCACTGAAAAATCATGTGGAGACAAGTATCATTCGATATTTTTCATCATTGAATCAATCTGTGTGACAATATTCACTGCCGAGTTTTTTGTTCGACTCTACACTGCGCCAAAGCGATTGAAGTTTCTTAAAAGCTTTGAAACAATAATTGATATTGTTGCTATTTTGCCTTTCTACATCGAATTATTTTTGCATATGGGCCACAATGTGACTTCAGCTTTCCTTACATTGAGAGTTTTCCGAGTTTTTCACGTACTTAAACTTACATCTCACTTGCAAGGTTTGAAGATCATTGAGCACACACTCAAAGCATCAGCCTCGGAATTAAAATTCATTTTCTTCTCACTTTCAATGGGGATCATAATTTATGCTACAATTTTGTATTACGCTGAGAGAAATGTCCCTGGAACCGCATTCACTTCAATTCCAGCTGCATTTTGGTTTGTTATTGTAAGATTTTACAATGAATTTCATAGATAATTGTAAATTAATTAACGAGTTCCTTATTAGGCTTCAATAACGAATCAAAGCTCAGGCAATGCTGCACCCGAAACATTTATAGGTCATGCTATTGGAATTGCTGGCTGGTTGAGTGGAATTCTAGCAATTGTTCTTTCGATCCCCGTCATTGTGTCAAACTACAATCAAATTTATCATCAGAATCAGAGACTCAAATTATCAACGAGAGAAAAAATGACGGGAAAGTTTTAAAACTTTTGTTTCTCTACAAACTTAACGAGCTTAAACTACCAAGGTATTATCTAATGTTTATTTAATTTGATAGCAGAAAATGTTAAACATTATAAGAAATCGATAATTCAAATCGAGTTGAAAAATATTTCATTTTGCTACAAAATTTAATTAATCTTAAGAAATGACATAAAATTGTAATTAAAGATGTAATAAATTATTTCATAGAAACTGTTAAAAATTATTTGCTTGTAGTGTTGTTTTTATTTGCTAATTAAGTCAATTAAAATCATAAAATGACAGGAAATAAATATCAAATGGAATAAAAAATCTTGTAAGTCTGCAAAGTGAAAGACTTTAATTTTAACCACTGCATAAATATCTACTTATGTCTTCCTTATTTTCATATACTAAAAGTTGAACTTCCTAATCACTTTATTACAACATTTAATAGGAGGGCAAACTTATAAAAGTTGTATTGGTTTGAGTTCGTTCAACGTAAAACTTGACAGTGAAATACTTTCACTAATCTTCCCGACAGCAACTATTAAACTGTCAGATGTTTCAGCCTAGATTTCCGTAATTATGCTGATCTATCAAAAAAGTGTCAAAACAAGGCCGAATTTTAATTTTCTCTTATCAATTACAGCAATGAAAAGTAACGCCAGTTAATGCTTTGTACTCAATAACATTTTTGTCGGTTTCTATTTGGATAGATTTACAATCAAACTACTTATTTGGACATTTATGAATGAATTAAAGTCAAAGTTGTATAAATAATTTACGATTAACTTCTGTGGAAAATTTTTATAAATTTTCTTTAGAACCAACCCTGAAAAAACTAGAAAAAAAGGAATTCACTAATTGCCTTATCACGAATTGCAAATTAAAATTTTACGACAAAGTATTTTTCATATAAAAGAAAGCAAATAGCAAAACTTCTTTCAGTTTAATTTCAAACTTTGTACTTTTCAATTGAGAACTTTTATAAACTTTCAAGCTGTTCTAATGAATTATTTTTGTTTTATTATTGTCGCATGCCTCATGACATGTGACGCCTTTCCTCTTGACTTAAATGTAGTTGATGATGAAATGAGTGACGTAATTGATTTATCCCAACTTGGATCGATGCTGTTTAGTGATCCTGATGAGTCGGTTGGAAAAGTGGGCAATGATTGGAAACCTGAAGACTCACAGAATCCTGAAGAGTTGGGAACCTATGTTGAAGGTGATATTTTGGTTCCTGGTGTTGAAGCTAGAAATGGATTAGTGCAAAGATCTTCAAAATGGCCAAATGGAGTTGTTCCTTATGTTATCTCAGCCAACGTTGGTAAGCTTCACTTCAACGATTTTAAGTCAAATACTATTCAAGTTTCATTGAAGGAAGTGCTGGAAGAAATATGATCATGAGAGCCATTGACGAATATCACGCAAAGACTTGCATTAAATTTGTTCCAAGAACAAGCCAAACTGATTATCTTTCAATCGAAAGTAGCAATACGGGATGCTGGAGTAGTGTTGGGAAAATTGGTAGGAAGCAATCAGTTAACTTACAACAAAACGGTTGTTTATCAAAACTTGGAACACCTATTCACGAACTAATGCACGCGCTTGGATTCCTTCATGAACAAAACCGTGAAGATCGTGATCGTTACGTTACAATTATGCGCAATAATATTAAGCCTGGTAAAATTTATTTTGATAACTCATTTTCAGCACTTTCTATTTTAATAAATCAATGAAAATTTTTTGTGATAACTTAGAAACATTAACAAACTTTGAGAAAGCGTCAGCTGGTAGTACAACAAGCTATGGAGTCTCATATGATCAAGGTTCGGTCATGCATTATTCTTCAACAGCTTTTTCAAGGAATGGACAAAAGACAATCGTATCAAAGGTGAGTTTGCAATCTCTCACAAGCTTTCAATTTTATTTAATTCTTATAACATAAAAATAATCATAAAGGGTGAAGATCAAACGGTAAAAATGGGTCAACGAACTAACTTCAGCGAAAATGACATTGCAAAAATTAACAAAATGTATTGCAACAAGTAATTCATGTGAAATAATAAACTAATCAATTAATTTTAATTTATTGTTATGTGCTTTGTGTCAGTGTTTTGAATGTTTTACATTTTTGTGTTGAATTTTTCTTTCTTTTCTTGAATACTTAAAACTTCCAGACTGGCAATGATTATATGATGGGACAACGTGAAGGATTTTCTTCAAGTGATCTTGCGAGAATAAATGCGATGTACAAATGCGGTGATATGCCGAATCAGGGTGTTATGCCAGGTTACCCTGCCCCAACTGTACAAAAACCTACTCGACCTGCAAGTTCGGGTGGATTCACAAATCCTTTAGCACAACTTGTGAGCGCTGTTGGAAATGTTTTCACTGCACTTGGTGGGAGAAGGAAAAACGAAATTAATGCTGACACACCAATGGACTTAATTGACTCTAATGACTTAATTTGATGACTTTTCTTTTGGTTTTTCGTGTGCAAAATTTCAATAAATTTTCATTGACTTTGAATTATGTTTTTTGGTCTGAAATAAATTTTGATTAAAAGTTTGAATTTTTAGACACCAACATCGGGTGTTGAGATGGGACAAAGGCAAGGATTTTCTCAAAGTGACATAGCAAGAATCAATGCAAGATATTGTGAAGGTCAAACTGTTCCATCTACTGGAAGTCAAGGGCCTAAACAACCTGATGGAAATCCTGAACCTTTCTATCCAAATCCTGATTTAGAATATCCTTATGGACCTGAAGAAGGAGGTTACCCTGGAGCACAATATCCCCCACCACCAGGTTATCCCCAAGGACCTCCACCACCAGGTTATCCCCAAGGCCCTCCACCACCAGGTTATCCACAAGGACCTCCACCGTCAGGTTATCCCCAAGGCCCTCCACCACCAGGTTACCCTCAAGGACCTCCACCACCAGGTTACCCACAAGGACCCCCACCGCCAGGTTACCCTCAAGGACCTCCACCGCCAGGTTATCCGCAGGGACCTCCACCGCCAGGTTACCCTCAAGGACCTCCGCCACCAGGTTATCCAGGATACCCCCCAATTTATCCTGAATATGGATTTGGCCCAGATCCTTTCATGGCCCCACAACGTCGTCCATTTCGTCCCTTTCGAAGACCTTTTCGCCCTAACAAGGATACCGAAGATGAGAATGAAAAAGAGAATGGAACGAAAGAGAATCAACTGAAATAATTTTTGATAAATTAAGAATTTGTTTGAAAATTTGGATTTTAGATGAAATAAATTTTTTTACAAATCTAATTGTTGATATTTTAATCCACTGGTTAAAAGCTTTTCTTACTTCATTCTTGTTTTATCATCATCGTAAATTTTGTAATAAAATTCTTATGTCCTGAGGTGGATCATTTCGAATAATAGTTTTATGATTGTTATGATACCAATTAAATAATTTTTTAATGAAGGCAATCTGCATAAATATCTTAAAGAATATTTCCAATTAATTAATTTTATTACATTTTAAGTTCATTTGCCTTCTTTAACTACGATGCAATGTCGTTTAAAAGATGCCATAAATCTGTTTTAATTTGAAATTTGGAATAAGTAAAATAATGTAAATTTATTAAATTTATTACTTGGTGCGTTTCTGGTATCAAATGTTTGCTGACAAAGTAATAAAGTAAAGTGCAAGACAGTAATAAGGAGGTTGACTTTCTACCTATAAAAGAAAGTGGAAAACTTTCAAAGTGACAGTTGATTCCTTGACAGCAATTGGAAAACATGGAAAATAAGATCGTGAAACTTTTCATTTTAATGTCAATCATTAAAATCGCTGAAAATTTTCCTTCTGAAAGCCCTAAAGTTATTTTGAAGTTGTCACCATTAATTTCAAAAACTCCTGACGAGTCTGCAGGCAGATCATTGAAGAAGTGGAGTTCAAAGAAAAATCTCGGAAATCCTGAAGAACAAGGAAATTATTACGAAGGCGACATTATTCTTGGTTCAGAAGCACGTAATGGCGTCATTTTGAAGTCTCAGATGTGGGAAGATGGCATCATTCCTTATGAAATTGGAGCTGGTTTAAGTAAGTTGAAATTATAAATAAATTGACATTCAACTGTTTAATTGATTTCCTCTTAAAACAGCTGAGAAAGATAAAAAGATGATCAAAGATGCGCTCGACATCTTCATGAAAAAAACTTGTTTAAAGTTTGTTAAAAGAACTGATGAAAAATCTTACATTTCTTACAACAACAGCCCAACAGGTTGTTGGAGTTCAGTTGGGAAAGTCATTGGAAAACAAATCGTCAACCTTCAATCGCCAGGCTGCACAGGTAGAATTGGAACCGTAATGCATGAAACATTACACGCTGTCGGATTCTTTCACGAACAAAATCGTTCAGATCGTGACGACTTCATTAAAGTTCACGAAGAGAATATAAAAAATGGCGCCTTCATTAACTTCCAAAAGTTTTCAATTGATGACATCTCAAGCTATGGAATTGGCTATGATTACAGCAGCGTTCTTCATTACTCGCCCTATGCTTTCTCTAAAAACGAAGAAAGGACAATTGAAGCTTTAGATGACGAAAAAATGAACAATTTGATGGGACAAAGAAGACGTTTAAGTGAAGGAGATTTAGCGAAGATTAATAGAATGTATTGTGAAAACTGATTTAAAGATTTTTCCCATTTCCACGGATATTCGCCAAATCATGAAGTTAAATTTCTACAAGCAAAACTTTTGAAAGAAAATTTTCCTTGAAACTAAAGTTTTGCTTTTACAAATTTGATCTAAAAATTCATTAAAATACCTAATAAACTTTGAATAATAAATTTTCTAATTTTATTTTTTGATTCTCATATCAAAGCCAAGGCACAAAAGAAGAAAAAATGAAATGTTTATTAAAATATCTACGAATACTATTTAAAATCAAATGATTATTAATGTTTCTTTTTATAATATCTATCTAATTCAAGTCAACAGTCGAAAGAGTCTTAATTCATTTTTATTTGCACAGGGACGGAGGGAAATTTCACGTTTCTTCATTGATGATAGAGAGGAAGAAAAGTTATTTAAATGTTAATGGAAATGTTATGAAATATCGTTCTGGCAAATTCATTCGAAATTAGCTGCTGGTTAGAAAATCTTTAATTCTATCCTTAAAATTTCGTCTCTTGTTTAATTGTCGTGAGTTTTTCATAAGAAGTTCAACATTTTTTCTTTGTTGTTGATTGCTGATTGTCGCTGACTTCTCGAGAACTTTTGTGTTAAAAAGATCAAAGTAATTTGATGCTGTCGCGCCTTCATCTCTCTGTTTATCATGTTCAGTTTTTTTTCGAAAAAATTCCTTAAACATTATTGTCTCTAAAAACCAATCAAGGAAGAATTTCACTGCTTGATCGCTGTGGGACTCGATAAAAGTTTCTTTGATATAATTTTTTGTACTCAAATTCGAAAAGATTTTAACAAAGAATTGAAGAAAAGCTTCTGCGATGAGAACGTTTGACAAATTTTTTCCGCGATCTAAGGCATCAACAATTTTCAGCGACAACATCAAAGACTTCTTCAAAGTTTCAGGTACGAGTGTTGTATCATCGCCACATTTTCTAAGCAATGATTTCGTTTCCAGATCTACTACAATTCCATCTTCGATATCAAGCGAAGTTACATTTACAGAATCTTTGAGTATACCAGCGAGCACTGGGAAGGGAGCTTGAATTAATTCACTGAGATTATCAGGAGTGATTGTGATGATTGTGTGTTGCCACTGATAAATAAATAAAAATTAGAAATTAAATCTCAAAATTGTTCAATTTGTCATTACCTGGAACGGATAAAGAATCGAATACAACGCCATGACACATGATGAAACTTTCGAAAGATTTCTCCCAATCAAAATTACTTTTCTTTCAATTAAAAGTGACCCAAAAATAACAACAAGCAACTCACTTGTGGTGCTTTCATAGAGAACGCTCAACTCACGATTTTCCAATCGAAGATCATTTGGTCGTCTTATCAAAATCTCATCAATTCGTTTTCCTCCATCGAGTAAGCTGCGATTAATTAAACCAAGATCAATGGAATTCTTCGATATTTCTGAAGAATTTTCCATTTTCAACCACTCGGGGGATTCCAAACTTAATCGCTTGTTGAATCGTGTTTGTGACTTTTGAATTGTTTCGCGATCAGGTTTCTTTGGAATCTCTGGAAGCTTTTTAGCCATTGGCGATTCCATCAGTTTTGTATGAAGATATTTTCCACTCTTTGGAATTGTTTGATTCTGAAGTTGACGAAGGAGAAAAGTGAATTGCGTGTCGGGTTGACCGTGTCGCGCTTCAATTTCTTTCAATACATTAAAGTAAAATCCTGTCGCTTTTACACTGCTGATAATACAATACGTCAATGGTAAGCAAATCTCAAAGCCTTCAGGCACAACTTGTCGACAATATCCATACAAATGTTCACCATATTCATTAGTTAAGATGAGTGAAAAGTTTTGATTATCTTTTGTCATTAAATCTGACGGCGTTTTGTCAGTTGGATAAATGAATTGTTCTATCATCGGTGGGGGTTTTGCAGCCCTTGGAAAAACTGTTTTTATATAAGCACTCATTTTAGTGACATCAAAACCAACTAACAACGCCATATCGAAGAGTTTATCGTTCATCTTACTACGTTCATCACTTTTTGATTCTTTCACTTTATTAGAGTCGATAATACTTTGAAATTGCGATATTTTAGATGCTGCTGATGGTAGTTGCTTTAAACTTCCATAAGTCATGGGAATTTTATCATTAACATTCGCATTTATCGAAATTTGAGTCATTCGACGAACATAATTTTTTCGTTTCTCGGTCAATGTTCGTGAAACTCCACGATGTGTTGGACTCTTAGTTGACTCATTCGATGAATGTGATGTTTCATCAATAATGTTATCACGATGTTTCTCATCGTACACAACGTTGAAGAGAAGATTTATCTTAAAAGGAAAATTATGTTAAACGTCAATGAACTAAAAACTTGATAAAATGACAATTTTTTCTACCTTTTCATAATCTTCAATATCCGATGATTCCAATGATCGTCTTCTTCTTTGTTCTTCTTTTGTATCATTTCCATTCATATCAGATGAACTGGAATCTAAAACTGTACACATGTAATGAAGTTCTTCGGGCGCTTTTGCTTGTGTTCCATTATTAGGACTAAAATCTTGTTTTAAATGAGCGTAAGGTTCCATATAGATTGTTTCTTCTTTCTGTTCTTTTTTAATTTGTTCGTAATAGATTGGATCGATTGTGCAAGGTGAAACGATGCAACTGAGGAAACTGCTAATTGCTTTCTTTTCTTCGTTCTTTGAAGTTTTCTTTGGAATTGTATTCGGGCTGATTTTTACAATATCTTTCTTCCTTTCAAGTGCCGTCAGTTGAAACACTCTTGGTGGTTTCTTAGGTGGTGATCCAGTGGGTAATGGCTTGAGCAAAGCTTTCTTAATCGTTGCTGACGTGCTTAAATATTCCAACTCTTCGCATTCAATTTTCTTCTTCACTGAATCTTCTTTTGTCAAAGACTTAACAACACTTGGTCGCGCTTGAGCATCGAATCGAAACGCTGGCGATCTTCTTATGCTTTTATTTGATGAATTACTCGAGTTACTCGATTGACGCTGGAACTGGAATTTTGGTTGAATTGTTTTGGTGGATTGCTTTGAATTTTCTTCCACTTTAAAATTTCTGAAGTCAATACAAGTAGCTGAACGAGTGAATTTAATTGCTGGTTCACGTCTTACGCTAATCGGTGTTATATCTAAAGACTCTACAACTTCAGAATTTAATTTTTCAAATCTTGTCTTTAGCGCTTGTACTTTATTCATCATTCAGAAGCTTTTTCAGTTGCAAGTGTTTTAAATAAGGCACTAGTCATTTGCATTTGAGATTACATCTTAATTAGGAACTTGTTTTGAGTTATGAATATGTAGTTTTGAATAAAATAAAAATAAAAATTATTAAATCAAAACACCAAATTTTTTGCACCACTAACCCTATAAATTTAAACTGCAAAATCATTAATTTTGAACAGCATCATTCGCCCTATCTATACACAACCTCGTTAATTTGTCTGTCATTGTTGATGTTTGGCGCCGGAATAAAAATAAAAAGTTGTCATTGAATAGAATTCATTTTAAAATTTGGAGTATTAAAACATTATTTAAAAATGCCATCGACACTTGAATCATGCGAAAACTTTTTCGCTTCAAAAGATTTGTACGCTATATTTGAAATTGATAAAACAGCAACAGTCGCAGAAAGTAAGCATCAAATGTTGTTTAAAACTTTCAACTTTCTAAAATTTTTATTTTAGTTAAAAAGGCCTATTACAAACATGCTCTTAAAGTTCATCCTGATCGCGTTCCTGAGTCAGAAAAAGAAAATGCTACAGAAAAGTTCAAAGTCCTTGCAAAGATTAACGAAGTCCTTTCGGATGATAATCGTCGAAAGTTATACGACGAACAAGGCATTGTTGACGATGATGATGATGAAAAGTTTGGGTCTACATGGTTAGAAGCTTTCAAGAATATTTTCAAACCCATCAGTGAATCGGATATTGATAATTATCGTAAAGAATACGTCGGTGAGTAATTTTTTTGAACAAAATTAAATTCAATGCAATTTACCTCCACATTTTACATCTAGGATCTGAATTAGAAAAGTCTGATTTGAAAAAAGCTTACGTCAATGGTAAAGGATGTATTAATTACATGATGGAGCATGTTCCATTCATGGGGATTGAAGACGAGCCGAGATTCCATGAGATTGTCAATGAATGGATTAAAAACGAAGAAGTTCCCGAATTCAAAGCATTCACAAAAGAACCGAAATCGAAAACTGATCGTCGACATAAAAAGTATGCTCGAGAGTCGAAGGAAGCTGAAAAACTTAAGAAGAAAATGATGGAAGATAATGAAGATGATCTTGCTAAGCAAATCATGTTACGAAAGGAAGATCGTTCCAGAAACTTTGGATCTTTCCTTGATAAATTAGCAGAGAAATATGGAGATGAAGATGACGAGGATGCTTTTTCTTGGGAAGACCTCGGCAAGAAGACGAAGAAAGGGAAAAAGAGGTCAACACCAAGAAAAGATAAGAAGGAGACTCCAATCAAAGCTGGGCGTGTTTCAAAGCGCAATAAATAAACAAACATTTCAACTTTATTTAATGTTCACAAATATATCACTCGAATAATTTAATTTCTATCATTTATTTTATAAGAAGGTTTTTGTCAATAATAAATTCTTAACTTTGTAGTAAGAAATTCTCAAATAATAACGGTTTTTATTTGAAACGTTGAATGTCGTAATATCGAAGGTTTGGGAATGTAAACATTGATAAAAACAGAAAAAAGAAAATCATTCCAAAATTCACTAATTATATAGTTTGTGGTATTATAATGACGATATATAACTTATACATATTCGACAAACATGGAACACTTCTTTATTACGCTGAATGGAATCGTGTAAAGCAATCAGGGATTACTAAAGACGAGGTGAAAATGACGTTGAATTTATTTTTGATAAAATCTTAAACTAACTCTATTTTTAGGAAGCTAAACTTATGTATGGTTCACTATTTTCAATCAAATCATTCGTCAGTAAAATATCACCAATAGATCCTCGAGAAGGATTTCTATTTTATAAAACAAATAAATACGCTCTCCACTACTTTGAAACACCTTCGGGTCTGAAATTTGTTCTCAACACCGACACATCATCCACAGGAGTTAAAGAAATTCTTCAACAACTCTACGCAAAGATATTTGTCGAATATGTTATAAGAAATCCTTTATGGACGCCAGGAACTCCAATAGCATCCGATTTATTTAAAGTGAAATTAGATGACTTTATTAAACAATGTCCAATTTATGGATTGAAAAATATTTAGATTATTAAACATGATTACAAAAGGTATATAAATGTTTGTTCGATTGAGTATTACATTTTTGTTTGAAATTCATTGATCCATGTCTTGAACTTTTCCAAGTAAAACTTTCTTGATTCCTTGACACTTGCTGGATCTAATTTGTTGTCAGCTCTCAAGTCAATGTGATGAGCACCTTCGGGTATTATGATGACATCAACTTTTTCGTTGAATGAACGCAAGACACCACCACCAGACCATGGATCTAAAAGACCATTCGAAAAAATAATATTTGAAGCTGTATCCATGCGTTTGCCTCCATATTGAGTCATCGCTGCCATTTCTCTCGGAATAACTTTGAATTTCTTCATGCAGTTATCAGAATATTCTTTGAAATCCCATTTTTTCGGTATAAACATATCAGTCGTTCCATTAGCACATGTAGGCATGACCATTTCTGTACAAGCTTGAAAATCCCAACCTTTCGATCCAAGATTTGATGCATAAGCAGATGAAATGTCGAGACACGTTAATTTTTGTGTATAATTTGTGTAAATTTGAAGAGCTTCATTGAAAGCATTAATCAACTCTTCATTCTTTGGAAATTCTTTGTTAAGTTGACCACAAAATTCACGAACTGGATAAGCTGGAAGATCTGCAAGGAAATTAGCTGGATAAGGATAATTTGCCATCGCTAAATTCCCCAAAACATCTTGAAGATAATCATAAAAGGTATTCCAATCTTCTGTTTTGTTCATTGCAGTACAAAATTTGAACTTTTGGTTAAGAAACTTCCGACCTTCGTCATTTGATGAATAATTTCTGGAAGATGCGAGAAGCAAATGATTAAATTAAACTTTCGATTTATTTTATGCTACTCACTGTAAAACTGTCCACGACTTCTTTATATTATCAATACAGATGCTTTGAGGTGTTCCATCAGGATTACGATCTAATGCTACTTTAAAGACAGACGTAAGAATTCTATTGAAAATATCACAAGGAACGACTCCAGGAAATTGAAGAACAGGCGCAGAACTTTAATGAAATAAAATGTAAAATTAATTTCTGAACTAAATTGGAAATGTAAAGTTACCTTGCTAGCGCTCCCGTTACAAGATGAGGATACTTCATTCTAAACCAAGCAGCGAGCATTCCTCCGTAACTTCCACCAAAAGCAATGACCGGACGTTCTTCTTCAGGATTTAAAAATTTTAATAAATCAGCATAATCTGCAAGAGCTTGTTCGCTTGTTAAATATCCAAGATGTTGAGGATCTTTGTAAGATTCATTTCCAAAGGGCAACGACTTTCCATAATAACGATGTTCAGCGAAAACAATCAAAGCACCAAGTTTCGGTGCGATTTTCCATATAAAGCCAGTGTTTTCAGCAAATAGTTCAATGTCCCCTTCATTTCCAGCATAGAATAAAATTGGTGATTTGTCATTTGAAACCGAGGCGTTGTTTACAAGATAACGAAATGAAAATGTCCGGTCATCCACAAAATTAAAATGATCGAGCAAAGTTGTGAATGTTTTGGTTTCGTAAACGTAGCCACAATAGACGGCTGATATGATGAAGGTCACCAGAAATAGAAAGTTCCATACTTTCATCATCTCTTAAGCTGAATATTTCCTCTAAATTTAAAGAACTTCCTTTGATAACTTACTTTCAATAATATTCTTTATTTTGCTCTTATCATACAAAACAACAAGTAGCAGGGTTGAAGACAATGTTGTATGATACTCACTTCCAACTGTTAATTTAAAATCATAAAATCGGTTACACTTCTTTGTATGATTTTAAAATCATTAATTTTTTTAAGTATCCCAATGTTTAATGTCAATTTTTCAAGAGATTTGCTTATACTCAAGATAACATAAATTTATAAAACATTGAAATAGTGCTGTTGCTTTTTCACAGATATTTCCTTGTTTACCACCATAAATAATCTGTCAGCATTTTCAGGTTAAGCGAGTCACTTTAGATATTTTTAGGACATGC
>CVRI01000039.1:656744-689743 GCA_900005825.1 Clunio marinus | reverse complement strand
ATTGTACAAACAAATTATTTTAGTTAACTCTTCTTATTCAAATTTAAAAAAAATTAATTTTCATAGATTATGAATTTATAAAGATAAAAAATGTAAAAAAATTTAATTATAAATTTAGTTTAAAAATTATTCTCTAGATATGTTTAATTATATCAGATATAAAAAGTACTATAAAAAGGATAAATGCTAAATATAAAATGCCGCTTCTTCTTTTTAAATACTATAATTAACCCAATTACTCATGTACTGGTAAGGCATCGTCTCTTGATAATTGTTAGCATACGTCGAATTTACTGGTTGATTAGGTGAAATGATTGCGTCATTCACTGGCGCTATGTTATCTGGTTTAATTGGCATTGCCATTAATTGGCTCTCGGTGTTCATTGTAGCGTTCATCGGTGTCAGTTCTGTGAGTGAAGTTTCGGGCTTAAAATAACAAACTTTTCGACACTTTCCACTGTCTAAATATTGCTCCATCTCATGAGGTTCAACTTCGTCTGTATCAATCGGTGTAGAATATTGTGAATATGGATAGGTAGACGATGGTGGTGGAGATTGAGTTGGCGACTGAAGAGCGTAATGATAATGATGATGATGGTGTAGCTGATGTGAATATATACGCAATGAATCTTGATTAATTTTTGTTGCCGCTGACGTTCCCGTCGAATCAAGATTCGTTCGATAAGCACATTCACTTTGTGCACCACCAACGACGTAATCCTCTTTCATTATCGAATGAGATGTAATCAGTGATGGCGAGAATTCTCGGTAAGTACCATTTGGTGTTGTTGAGCGTGCGAGAGCAGCTGAAGCCGAAGAAAGCGTAGAGGAAATCGAAGTTTCTGGTGGCGTCATTGAGTGCTCTTCAGTTGAAGAGTGTGGTGAATCAGCAACTTTATTGTGAGTTATTGTATCGTATTTGCGAGTAAAGTAATCGCTTTCGTAGTTGTAAGGGTTTTTATGCTGGCTTATCGTTTGAAAGGATGTGGTTTGTAAATGGTGGTTGTCTTGAGTGACGGGTGGCATATAGGATGAAAATGCAGAGATTCCATTATAATTGGCCATGGAGTAGTCAGTTTTATTTCGAGACTCGTAATTGGAATAATTCATACAACTTGCGAAGCCCTTATCTGAGTCATTATCGTCAATTTCTTCATTCTCCACTTGCTTTTTCGACCGTCGCCCTGGCTTTCGAGTTGGAATTGCCTTTTCCACCTCTGGGCCCGAACCCGCTTCAACTCCAATGTTTTTCATCTTTTTTCGTCTCGGTTGATATTTGTAGTCGGGATGATCCATTTTGTGATTAAGACGAAGATTCTCAGCGAATTCAACAAAAGGTCGCTTGTCAGAGTCTTTCAGATCCCTACGAAAATTAAAAGAAAAGAAAAAAAAGAAAGATGAAGGTAAATTCAAATCATTAAAATATAATAAAGAAACGAGACTTCTTTAGTCTAATGGAAAAAAACGATGTCGCAATGTTATAACAAAAAAGAAATATTTCAAATATTGCGGACTAAGAAGTTTTCTTTTTTTCCTTTCCTTCATGAAATAAAAGTTAGTTCCACACGAACAAATTCAAGGATAAAAAGAAAAGTTGAGGGAGCTTGTAGCGACAAAATTCATGGCCATAAGGTTGAAGTATGTTTTGACCATAAATTAAGAAAACTTTCAGAATGTATGTCTTTATTCACAGTTACAATGGATACGTGGCTCGAAGAATGACAAATTGTCATCGTCAATATTTTCTTTTCGTGTAGGAATCTTTTGACGTTTGGAAAGAATGTAAGTCATAAAAATCTCCTAGGATGTCAAATGACTTTACATATGTAGGTGGAAACTTTGAATCCCATGTGCTTGTAAAACTTTCGGTGTTTGGTGGTAAATTTTATTTATTTTCAAGAATATGAAGGTAAATAATGACAAGCTTTCAATCCTAATACTTGATGACGACCATTAATATTCGGTATAACATTGAAATATAATTCAATTTCTTACTTCCATTTTTCAAAGGCTCATACGTTGTCATTCTTTAATAGAATTTTATTAAATCGCACACACCTTTGTCTAAGCATGAACAATTCTTCTGACGTTTTTCCTTTCTTAAATTTGATTGGAATAAAAGCTATTTTGGTGCGTGAAAGTACATCGGGAGGAAAACATATCGTAACTTTTATGGAAAGTAATGGAAAACAAATATTGAAGAGATAACAAGTAAAAGCTTGCTTAGGGAAACATCAATAAAAGAATGACAAAAATAAAAACTTCTTCTCATTGTTCGACATCTTCACTTTCCTCGAGGCATTGAAGGCGAAACCTTGTCAATTTGGAATTTATTTTATATCATAGCGACATTCACGAATGTTGCTTGTCATTATTATATATGTAAGAACACCGACGGCTTCTTATGTTTATTTATCGTTATCAGTCGAATGAGAACTACTCAATCGTACAAGCAAAGATGAATGGAACGTCATTCGAGTTGAGCACGTCTCTAAATGTGAAACGAAATACATATTGCGAAAACGTTGAAAGAATCTCTCACGTCAGACGGGGAAATTATTCGATCAAAAAGCATGTACTCGCTTGTTTGCCATCACGTAAAAAGGCTTCAATCGAATCATGTTTAATAGAACATTCTTTGAATGCTTTTGAATATGTTTTATTTTTCTTGTGCGTTGTGAGCTTTGTATCTACAACACCTGGTTGAAGTATGTCACACTGTGAAACTGGAGACGAAGCAAAATTCATTAGAGACATACATCGATGTTTTCCAACCCTACCAATAAAGAAAAAAGAAGCGGAGGAAAAAAAATTTAATTTTATTGAAACGAATAAAAAAGCGTGAGGGTGAAGGTGTGGGAATTTTTCATTTTACTTCTCAATTTTTTTCACTAAGGCGCATTGAAATGTAAAGATTATTACTTGGTTAGAGAACCTTAGGGAGTGACGAATAGAATTTGGATAATCTTATGACAGCAACATAAGCATGGAATAGAACGAAGATTGTTTGATGATGAGTTTTATGTCAAGGAATCCCCTGAAGCAATAATATTTAAGCTTTTACCTAATATCAAAACCCAAATCGACTTTTTCATCAAATGTTTCAAAGTCTCACGAACCCCCGACGGAATTTATGATTCGTCTTTAACTGAGACTCTTTCGGCAATAAAACACAAAGCACATCTCAAATCTTACAAGATTTTTATGTTCGTTTCATTCGAGATTTAAGTTACGATTATTTCCCAATCGAAAGTGATATTTCAATAAAATTGGTGAAAGGATTAAAGATCCCGAGGTAAGCTTTAAATATGAAATTCATGAATTTATGAGTTTTGTGTGTGTGGAAGTGTTTTCCGACCTTTTCATAATAAGTTGAACATGAACTAAAGCATATTTATAACGCAAATAAAGGACAACAAATGCATGCAAAATTAAATGGAAGCATAAAATTATCTGACATTTAAAACTATGTTTTATGCATAAAGTTTTAAATTAACAAACTTTAACTTTTTATTCACATAAACTTTCACAACATTTTGATAATTTAACTATCACACGTAAATAGCATAGCGAAGAGAAAGTTTTAAAATATGAAAAATGTTTAAAACAAATATAAATCAAAAGTCATAACTAAATATGAAAGTTTAAAGTGAATGAAAGTGCAATGGCTGATGTTTAAATAACTATAAAAGTTATTCCTTAGAACAAATATCTGTGCGAAAATTTCGAATGAAATTAAAGAACTGAATGAGCAAAATATGAAGTTCCACACTCATTCGAGTACTACGAATTCAACTTTTAATTAAGGAATTATTTGATTAATCAAGTGAGTTTGAGTGTTAGCAAATTATAATTCAATTTATTTTCCATTTTCCTATTTCATCTCAAGTGTCTCGTATCACTTCACATTCAAGAATGAAAGTAATCTTTTCCCCAAAGTGTCGTAAATCAGATAATTTTAAAGGATTCCCCATGTTTCTCAACAAAATTCCTCCACATCGTTTCACCACATTTTAAGCAAATATTTAAACGAACCTACATATTGTACAAGCTTATAAAACTGCTTAAACATTTGGAGTTATTGCGAATATCGTAACCGCGTGTGTTTTAAGTCGCACGTGGATGTCAGTTGGAGGCTTTTTATAAAAAAATATTTAAACATCCGTTTTCATGCTTAAATGATTTGACTGACGTAATCAGTTGGAATAAGTAGAAAGAAAGAGAAATGAACAAAATGAAAATGGCACCACTTCATTCCACTTCACTACAGTCGAGATGAAAAAATAAATTGGAAAAGAAAATCTTCAAATTTTCAAGATTTTCTTCTCGCACTCTTTCAGTTTTATTTACGCTTTCAACTTGCACCTAAAAGATTTCTTTAAATTTTCAATTTTTCAAAGCTTTAAAGCATCAACAAACAGCAAAGTTTTTTTCTGAATAAAACTATCGCCCCAATTTAAGCGTCGTTCGAAAAGAAAAACGAGCAAACATAAATTCAAGTATTAACTGAATCAAGACAAGGGAGTGACGAATCAGATGTTACTCGTTTGATGGCAGATGGAAAAAATGTTGTGAAAAGAAGTTTCACACGTGAATCAACAATAAACATTATAATTTTTCTTTCCCCTCTTTAACATTGCAGATAGATAAGAGTAAATGAAAAAGAGAAGAAAAAAACATTCCCCAAGTGGAAGTGCCTAATAATACAAAAATATTTGCTTTTGACTTAATTCACATCCCATATAGATACCAAATTATGTTGATAGCTACATAAATGCGAAGACGAGAAAAAATCGTTTTTTATTCCTTCTTTTACCAACTGTCGACAAAAGGGCGAGTTATTGTGATGAATAAAAGTTCTTTCATGTTATGCTATGGAAAATAATTTGTTTTACTCCGTGACATTAAATATTTGAATTGCATTTCACAACGTTTTGTGGAGTTGTCTGGAAGGACTGAATAACAAACTAAGTAGGTTTCTTGAACGTTTGCAGTGACCTTGAAATGTTTTCATGTCGTAATTGTCAACTTTATGCTGCTACGGTGTTATGAGTTGCTTGCGACTGTCGCGAGATAATAAAAATATATTTAAATTAAAAACTCAAGAATGAACATTCTTAAATGTAAATTCCTGACATAAGTAGGAATGTGAAATATTCCTTGATAAATTTTAAAGAATTTTAAATTCCATTTCATTTAATGCTCCTTTGAAGACGAAGCATAATTCAAATAAATCTGATTTTCATCGTTTCGTTGCTAACCAACCTGAAAAAAAGTTTTTTAGCTTCGTGTGCATCTTTTATGTTTCTTTATGTAGATAAAAAGAAAGCCTCAGGGTAACATTGCGATGATATTTAAATATTTCTCCTATCACATCAGTTTATTTTTTTTCATTTTCACAGAGCTTTTTATTCATATCGTAAAGAAAAATTTCAATAAAAAAGAAGGATGAAAATTATCTGCACGAGTCTTTCTGCTTAAAAATGCATGTTGATTTGCATTGTAAATTTCCATCACAAACTTGATGAAGACGAAAAAAATTTATCACAGCACGTTTCAATAATTTGTTCATATCAGAGGTAGGAATTGTGGCAGCGAGTTTTGGAAGTTGGAAATGACATTGATTGTTATGTAAAGGATTCGAAACCATTTGAAGATTTCCAGGAAAGTATTTTCCACGCGATCGCTGGATTAAATTTGTTGAGTAAATTTATCTGATTATGCACATGATGTGGAAGTCGTAATGAACGCAAGTCAATTGGAATTCAAATTGATCAAAGGAAATTGAAATTGCTCATATTTATTCATGAAATTAAACTTCTGATTATTGCATTGAATAATAATTTTCGAAAGACTCATTTTTATATAATGAAAATGGCAATTTTGTTGTTCAGAATTAAAAAATTTTCCAAAGAATTTTCTTTTCATAAGAAGAATTCCAGGAATGAAGTGGAAGTTCAAAATTAAAACGCACATCAAGGGATACTTGGTTGGTAAATATTATTACAGAAATGAAGAATTTTTAATAAAATTATTTTGTAATTTCAATAAAATTGCGTTTTCCTATGAAAAGTTTTGAAGGAATTTCTAAATAAAGAAAACTTCTAAAGTCACGTAACGCAATTTTCTTAATATTCCTTTAAGGCTTCTACAATATAAAAGTTATGTACTTAAAAGTATTTTCCAAAGTATTTACATAATCTGTGATCGAAACAATATCTAAGATCAAAATAATGTTGAAAAGTTTCCATTTTAGCACTAAAGTTTGGCATTTATGTAAGTAAGTTGAGCTTATAAAATTTAATTTCACGAGCGAGTAAAAATGAAACTCAGACTGATTACGATGAAGAAATCATTTAAGACGTTTTGCGACTAACATAATTTAAACTCCTCTTTTATGAACAAAGAGTTGATGGGATGTTAAATAATTGCATTGGTAACATTTCTTTTGTCATTAAATGAAGTCATTAAGCCAATAAAAATGTTCAAAATAATATTGACAGATCGACTTACATTCTAAAACAATTTAATACTCACTTCCATAGCTTCCCCAAAGATTTGCTGAGTTCAGAATTTTGTAAATTTGGATACTGTTTTGACATAACGCGACGTGCTGCTTGAGCCCATACCATAAATGCGTTCATGGGTCGCTTGATGTGTTCCTTCTTCTTGTCGGTCGGCACTCTGAAAAATGAGAACATAATTTAATTTAGATTCTTATTAAATGATTAAAACATTTTCCTCTCATTTTGTTTCTGTTTCTCTTTTTCCCTCTCTATCATTGAAGTTAATTAATTTAGTTCTGCGGTTTTTTTCCGTGATGACTTTGCTCCCTTTTTTAAAGATATTTGCAATTGAAATATTTGCCAACTCCCAAAGGCGAAAAGCTTACTTGCAAGAGCAAAGAACCTTTTTTTCCTCATTGAATAATAATTGAATCTTTCATTCGCTTCGTTTAAAACAGATTTAAAGATGTCGTAGCTTACAGAAATGCCAATGTATCCACTGAAATTCCTTTTTTTATTCAATTTCGATGAGATTCAGCTGTGAATGTTTAAAAAGCAATTTTCATGTCAGTGTAGACGATTAATAACACATGTTTGGCTCATTAAGAATCGTCATGCAAAACAATGTTGATGAAGTTTTTGATGCCATGTGGAAGATAAAATGATTTGCTGTGTTCATTACTCTCGCTAGTTTGAAGAAAACAAAGAGCCGCGGCTAGACCGTCGGCTTGTAATCTCATGAAATGCTGCACGATTGCTGACACATGTGGATCAGATGACGATTTGTCTCGCGTTTCACGATTTTTTTTTTGTGTGTGTTTATCATGCGTACAAAATATTTTGATTTGCAAAATCTCTTCCAATTTTATTTTTATTTTGAAGAAGCATTGAGGTCAAAAACACTCAGAAATATTTTATAGTGATTCAGCATCATTCAATAAAATGTTATTCGTTGCATAATAAATTGAAATTGAAAAGAAGTCGTACATGATTGAAATAGAAATTTTCAATCATCGATGTTTGATTTGTTTTTCTTTAAATAGACTATGAATTGTTGTCAACAATTTCCTTGATGCGGTTGAACATTTCAAATTCATTATCCACATTTACATTGCATGTTGCAACACA
Organism: Clunio marinus; assembly: GCA_900005825.1. Classification (NCBI taxonomy): domain Eukaryota; kingdom Metazoa; phylum Arthropoda; class Insecta; order Diptera; family Chironomidae; genus Clunio; species Clunio marinus. The sequence continues at coordinate 682,109 of CVRI01000039.1, read as the reverse complement.
ATTTAATGTAATTTGCAAAGTGTCAAGTGCAGTTAATAAAGATTGACATCTGGTAAAAATTGACATTCAATTGCAACAATTTTCATTTTACATTATAAAAAATTCTCTATGGAAATTTGCAATCTACAATCAAATAAAAAAGCAATCTGCTACCAGTGTTGATCAATTCTAAATATTTTTGTTGTAAACTTAGACCCACATTAAATTAATTCCCCTTTTCACGAAATCGTTTATTTCTTTTCATGATAAAATCATCTAAACAAAAAATCACGAAATTTGTCGGCATGGGTCAAAGAAAAGAAGAAACAAAAGCTTTACTTGATGAAATCGTTTACAATGTAGAAAGTGTCGCAAAACGATGAAATCTGGATGTCATTTGAGTGTCTAATAAATTTCATTAGATTAACTTAAGATAAATAAGAAGTCAAATCCTGAGGCGCAAATCATCGAGCAGTCTTTAAGAAACAAAACAAGAAGAGTTGGAGATTTAATTACTTAAAATGCCGCATAATTCTGAACTTAGCCTTCGAGCGTCTATTCATAATTACATTTTAACAGCTAAGACTTTCCAAAACTTTGAAACTTTCCGAGGGTTGAAATGTTCAAAATAAAACAAAATTTTCTCTACGTTAAGCTTCTAGGGAACGATTAAATGTAAAGACAATGACTCATCAAAATTATTTTTCTTACGAATGAATGCCATCAACAGACTCATTAATTTGGGATTAGACGCTGTTAATGGTGTCGAACGATAACATTTACATTAATTAATGATTGATACATCATGTGTGCACATTGTATCAATTACACACTAAGAAATACCGAATCACAAATTTCGTCAAATCATCATCTGATTTTGGAAGCTTATTGAGGGATTTCATCTCTAATGTTTTCAATCCAAAAGGTATGTGTTGACGATGTGAATGGACATTCGGGGCTTTTATACTTTTATACTTTTTTTCTTCATATTCATATTCTTACAGGTTTCTTATAAGAAGATGAAAGGAAAACCTTTTCAGTTAAGGTAGAATGAAAAGAATATTAAAGCATGTATGAAGTGAACGTAGATTTCAGGTGTTCAAGTTATCAATTGTCATGAAGGTAAATCTTTCTCTTGGCATTCTAAGTCAATATAAGATCTATGAAAGTTTCACAACGATCGAGAAAAGTTTCATGTTTTTATGTCAAGTCATTTTGAGTTTTTATTTTTATTTTATTTTTTTGGATATTAAAGATTTTTTACCTTTCAGCTCATTCACAATATTGATACAAATACTCATGATATATGGCGTAGATTTAAAAAATAGTTTTGAATTTAAAAGAAATTGAATTTCTGCTGAGTTAACGTAGAGTTTTATATCATTCGTTGGATGAAAATATTAGACACATTTTGGAAATGAAAGAGAAAAAAAAAGAAAAGCCGATTCCAATAATGATTGATTGATTAGCTAATTATTTGCCTATTTAAGATCATAATTAAATTTCTTACAAGCTCATTGCATGGCAATGAACAAACAAAACAGAGAAAGATGGAAGGAGAGACAGAGAGAGAAAAAAAAGGTACAAAAGCAAACAAGCTGTTGTGGGAAACCAGAGTGAACCTACATTTGTTTGCCTTCACTTGAGCGATGTGAACATTTTATTATATCCCCTGAATGCAACTACGAACATAATTGGCTTAGAGAACAAATTGAAAAGAAAATTCATGGGATGAAAAGAATTTTTTGAATCTACATGTTTCCAATTTGTTTACCAATGTTTTGCAACTGATTCTGAAGATCTTTCTTTAAGTCCTTGTTTGTTGACAATTTTACAGAAGTCAAGGGCTCAATTTTATAATAGAAAATATCTGTTTTCAAAACAATTTTTTCAAAATCTAATTATAAGTTGATTCCCAGAAATTTTGAAATATCATGAAGCATTTTATGAGAGTTTAGAATGTGATAAAGGAGATAACAATGTTGTGTAAATAAATAATGTGTGGTGGGGGAGTACAATATGAGGGGAGATAAATTAAAAATTTAACAGCATTCTTCCTTTCCAAAGGTAAACATCCTCCATTCGTGGAAGGTTGTAACATGCTTGAAGTTCCGCTTTTTTTTCCTTACATTATTCAGAAAAACAAAAAAGAAAGAAGAACGAGGAAAGTTTCCTTGCACAGTTTTATGATCAAGAACGCAATAAAAATGCGTAATAATTCTTCCGCACCGCGACGACGAATGATGAAACCTTTGAAGCGAAATGATGTCTTAATTCAAGCATAACATAAATGATTCTTTCCTCTATGGTGAGATTTCTCGGTAACGTCTCCAGCAATCGATATAAAGACATAAAGATGGAAATGAATTGTATCGGAGACGAGGAATACCCAAAAATATTCAAATATTGGGTAGATTTTTGTCATAAAAAATTCCAGAAGCCGTTAACATAAAAGCTATGAGAGTTGGACTTCTTGTTATTTTTTTGCTTCATCGTTGTTATAGGAAGGTCATAAAGTTTTACAACTCAGAAGAATTTCATGTTTAAAGTGAGGTGAGTGATGTCGGCAAACAAAAGGTTTGAGGATCAATGGGTGATCCATATTATTAGATTAGACAATATGGAGGTGGGTTGTTTGCAGTCCAACAACTTCTAAGAAGAATGTCAAAAGACTGTGAATGGACAGAAGAAATTTCATCTTTGCCAATCTTCGGCACATAAATCAATGGGAAGAAAAAGAGGAAAATGAGCTAATAAAAAGGCAAAGATTAAGTTGAAGTCGCTGTTAAATTTTTGACGTCCGGAAATAGGATATAAAATATGTAAATTGTGAGTCGTGGTGGGCTACTTGTGAATTCATAAATTTCATCATTTGACTAACGGCGATGACAAATTGGTGATGGGCTTGGTGGATGTTTGCTTAACGACGCTTAAATAAAATTTCATTGGAATGAATGATTCATGGAAAATTCACAAATTTGATTAGCAAAGATTGATCATGTTTCTAATTAACGACTCATTCAATCAATAAAATTATGTAGATTGAGTAAAAGTGAGTAAAATACTTAAAATTTAACGATAAGACAAGGCGTCGAAAAACGCTTAAGAAGTTTCAATAAAGATTAATTTCGTGGAAATAATATCGATTCGTCTTTTCCCCAACTTTTCATCAAACACTTACAGCCTGAACTTTTTCTTTTCTCTCTCGTAAATTTCTCGTAAATTTCTTTTTATTTTCTCACATCTTTAGGTTTCCATGGTTGTTGTGTACTTAACAGAGAAAATTAAGAGATAAAGCTTTAGGAAAATGTGAAGCTTAAAACATCACGAATCAAAGTAAATATTTGTAAAAAGAATTTTCTTTGAGATTTTCCTTCAAGCTAAGGATAAAAATTTGCCATTGAAGCTTATAAAGTTATCAAAAGAAGAGCACTTGAATAATTTATAAATAAGAAAAGTCGGCCTTAAGTATCTTCCCAGTAGTTAAAGAACTGCTGATGAGTGAAATGTGAAAGTTATGTTTCAATTTCTTCCATCATTTTATTATGTTAACCCCTAGGTTAAACAAATATTAATTCATTTACATATCTTTCGGTTGACGTCACAATAAATCCGTTTTGTCAATCTTATGACGCTTTCATTCGTCACATGAAATGTTCTTGAAGTCAAAACAATTTCATCCACACGCATCTGAGTATTTACATGTTGTCGGCAAACACTCGAGTGTAAACTGAATTTTAAGCTAATTAACGCCTTTCATATTGAAATGTTGGTTAAACAGTATTTGTCAAATTTGTTGCTTGTTGAACTAGCGTTTTGAAATGAATGTATGTATGTGCAGAGACAAGACAGGAGGGAAATTACACGCTTGATTCATTCATTCATTCATTCACTCATTCATTCATCGTCTCATTCTCTTAAGATGGATCTGGAAGGGTATGAGAAGCAGAGAATTAAGAAGAAAAAGCAAAAGCTTTTCCTTTGGTGACTCATTTACATAGACAACAAAAGCTACTTTTCGGTTCCCACATTTGCCTACTTATCATTCATTTATTTGTTCGCAGTTTAATGAGTTTGAGTTTGAAATTCATTCTCGACCTGTGTTCTTATGCTATCTGACAGATGTTCGTCGTATCATGCGACATTCCCATAAAACCGCTTTGCTAAGCACACTCGAGTGACATGTGAAATTTAATTATTAATATAGTCAACCGCGTAAGGTCTGTGGGGAGAGGTTGTGGGAAAGGATGACGCGAATGTTATGATTTCTATTCCTACGTACATAGGTGATATTTTGTTATAATAGAAGGGGAATTATTCTGTTCTGGGTAAAGTGAAAAGCTAATAAATAAATAAACCAACTTGTAGCAGTTGTTGATAAAAATAATTATTATCCTTTAATGTATGTAATGATGCATTTTTGCAGCTACTTGTTAATGCATAAACAGTCTTCTGAATGCAAACTGACCTTCCTTCCAATCATATTGTTTCCAGATGTTGTTAATAGTCTGATGCAAAGTTGTTGTTGACATTAAATGTCGTTTAAATAGATGTCATTAAGATAGCTTCATGATGAGATGTATGTAGATTGACACAACAGAAGTACGCTCAAAAATTCCAACAGAAAAAACAAGCAATTGATGTTTGCACAATGTTTGCTTAATATTTGCCATATTTTTGAGTTAATTTTAGCTTAAGTAAAGAGTTCTGAATTTTTTTGTAATAATTGTCTGTGACATTTCGAGAAGAAAAAGAAATTTGGAAGACTTTTGAATTAATTTTAATTCTAAATTCTATTAGCAACTTTAAATACATGAACGCCTTTCGAAGTCAATATTTACATGCTAAAAATCAAACAAATAATAAATCTCCTCCCAGTGTGTCTTGATTTTAAGAAGCATTAGAAGTTTTATCTTAAGTTTATCTTTTTCTACTTAGACAAGAAATGTCAAGAGATAGCGACAAGAAAGTCGGTACATCGAACCGTGATCTATTAACACTTGTTTGTTAAACATTTTAAAACATCAATAATATTTAAATAAACTGTAGTTAAGCGTGGTCATAAACTTTCATAGATTTTAAGTATTCTGATATTTGGATGTTTTCTTCTTCTTGAAATTGAGTCATAAAAGAAAGAAGAGAAGCAGGTTAGCTATAAGTGATTGTGTCGAGCGATTTATTCCCTTCGACGATTTAACCAAATTTAAAATAAAAGTCTAGTCAGCCTTCAAAAATAGAAGCCACACTTTCAAGCCTTCAAATTTGATTTTTATCTCTTGAAGTCAAAATTAGTAGCACTTAAGAAAAAAGAAACAAATTTGAAGAGAAAATTACACCAACAAGTGATCGTTGATTGAAGTGAAAGAGAAGACAATTTAATTTTCTCCTTCTTATTTTACCTACAGCATCGTAGGGACTTAAGAGGGCACAAAATTGTTTCTCGGCTGTCAAGTTAAAGTCTTTTTTTTATCAAAAATTCCTAACTTTTTTGTCTATTGTTGAGAGGAACGAGATCGTAATTAACAAAAGAAAATAAATAAATAAGTAGATGAAAAGTTTCACACTTCAACTTACTTCACTGCGGCTGGTACTAAAGTCCAATCGTATCCTTGAAGAACTTTCATAACAGCTGAATTTATTTGCTCATTTTCCGGTTTAGTTTGACTGTTCTTCACTTTTGGACGAACCGTGCTTATCACCAGTTTCTCAATAGCTTTTCCTTTCGACGACTCCATTATGTTTAAATAATTGAATTCCTTTTAAAGTTCTTTTTTATTTTCTGTTCTCTGTTGTCTCTCATAAAATGTTGAATGAAAACTTTTTTTCTTTTTCCTTTCGTAGAAAATATTTTTTCACAGTTTCTCGTCTATTTAATTGAGTGAAATAAAATTTTCCGGAAACTTTCCTCTTTCTAATCAATTTAACTTTGTAATTTCTCTTGTTAAGCGTTAGCAATGAAGGCACATTTATTATTTAATTCAATAAAGTAAAAGTTTATAATTAAACTCAATTCAATATTAACACGAAATCTCGAGAAATTCACTTCACGAACTGTAAGAAAGTTATTTTCTGCTCCATTTGGGAATGAATTGAACACTTGAACGTCTCTATTAAAACTGTCTTTGAGTATAACAGATGGAAATGCTTAAAGCAACATATCTTCAAGACGTCCGATTAAAGATGTTTTATTTAAATAATAAATAATTTTTCTACGTGTGTGCACACAAATTTTGAATACATTTGAACGCTTAACTCCGATTCGAGAATATCACCGCAAAAGAGAAGTTGGAGAAGGCGGCGATAATTTTTTACGTCTTTTAAATACATTTATTTAAATATTGTCTTACAAAGTAAACATCACAAACACATTGAAGAGAGTGAAAGAAAACGATGAAGATGAAGAATTTATTTTTGACAGTTCAGATAAGGAATGATCGAGGGAAAAAATTTGATGAATGATGAAAATTTCCTTTAAACAATCTTAAAGTGATTTAATCAAAGTTAAAGTAATTTAACTTGTTGATTTAATAACATTTTACAATCCCATTGCACAAAACCACGTGATACGTAAAATCAAATTATGTCTTTTGTGATGATTGAGCTTCCCAACTGGGAATTAAAAGCCTCAAGACAAACTGCTTCCATTGCTTTATGCTTTATAATCTCTTTTAACCTTATAAATCAAACTTCAATATTGTGGAAAAGGAAATGTTGGCACATAAACACAGTTGAGCGACTTTCCAAAGGATTCAAACCACATGAACGAGTAATTCCTAGAGTTTCATTCAGTTCATCGCATCAGTTGGTCTTCCATTGTCCAGTCCCTTAAGAAAGAAATGAGTTTTCATGCTGAAAATTTCAATTTTTCTCTACCATTCGAAAAGTTTTATTGCAACATTTTTTTAATTAAAAAACTTTTTTTCTCCTGCCTTCTCCTGAAACTGAAAATTATTTGTTTACTTGAGAATTCTTTTACATATTTTCAATAGGCATAAATATATGAATTAACATATAAAAATGTTATGAAAGAAATGACCATGACCAGACATGAAAGATATGCCATGTCAATAAAGTTTGGCTAAAAATAGTCATCATATCCTTTACCCTTTCAAATTCACAGCCCATTTGGCATTTCTGACACTTATATCAAGTGTCGGATAGATTTTATGAGATGAAAGTTTAGTATATCCTTTATGACACTTGATGACGTTTTGCTTTCTTTTCATCACTCACACATTTTGTTTGCGGTTGAGAGTTGTGGTAATATAAGCCCACTCCTAAATATTTGTTTTGTGCGGTTTTCTTCACATATTTTCATCCCTTATCATTGAATAGGCGCTCTTCAAATGTCTCACTTGTATTCTTCAACAATATTTGTTTTAACGAAATTCCATATCAAGTGGTTGTCTCTGGTTGATGTCTTCATGTCTGCATCATAGTCAACTAGAAACATTGAGTGTTAAGGTTTAACGCTAAACCTTCACAGGATGAAAAGGAAATTAAATAAAGCTCAATGAAAAGGGGGAAATGGAATGAAAAAAGAAAAATTTAGCAACAGATCTATTTACAATCATTATTGCACAGCTGTAACTGAATGCAGTGCCAACTGAATCGATTTCTCATCTGTGACAATTTTTTGTATTAAAAAATTTCTTATCTACTAAGAACTATCGCAAACATTTATTTTTATTTAATGAAAGTTTCGACTTCATGTTCAATGCATTGGCTCTCTCAACCGGAAGCATCTCATAAAAAATTCAAATGTCATCTCGCTTTCATTCTTTAATGTGAACTGAGATGAGAAGTGAGAAAAGAATAATAAAGATGAGATGCAAAAGACGTTGTTGGGTTGATTATTCTTAAGCCGAAAAGTATTCAGAATGGAAGAAGGAGCTAAAGCCGAAAACAAGAAGAGTTTCTGAAATTTGAATACAATGCTAATTAACACATTTTGTTTCGTGTTTGTCGGGAGACTTTTTGTGAATAAATTAGTGATCGTGCAAAGTGTTAGGAGCTTATGGAAATTTGTTGATATGCTGTTTTGTTGTTATTCCCGGTTGAATTTTACAAATTTATTCATTCTTTAAATTTAATAATTCACTTGACACAATTTTCATGTGAATCTGTGCAAAATGAAAATCAGGGAAAATCTCAATTCAACATATTCATCAGAAATTACGATATAGAAAAAAATCGATAACGATTTAATCTAAAAACGCGCCCTTGTGTTGAATTTAATCATCCAGCGGCAAAAAAAATCTTAGCAATTCCGCTTCAAAAGATTCTCAAATTATTTTCCCTTGCCTGGCACAACAAATTCATCAGAAATTTTTGATCCGTGAAGTCTTTACAATTATGGAAGAAAAATTACGCTTAGGGATTTCTTTTTAAAGCTGATTACGAGCTTCCAACAATTAGATAAATGATGGTTTGTGGTTGTTATAGATACCTAGCCAAATGAAACATTTTAATTTGTTTATATTTCATTTAAATTTTTAATTAACATTTGAAAAGGACTTGGATAAACTTTTCTCTTAAATAGAAGTAGTTTTGCATGGATTCTAATTAAAAGTAAATTCTGTGCTTCCAACTGCGCTTGTTGATTCCATTGAAATATAAAGAATTGAAAAGAAAAGTTTTCAAATACAAATTGAGCTTTAACTTAACAATGAGAAACTGATTTTCTATGCAAAAACCTTGATTAATAAATACATGCATATTTTTGCTTCAATATTTTTCTTTTTCCGCAACAATGTAAATTCTTAATTTGCATATCAACGACCTACAAAATGTAAAGAAATATTTTTGAATTTACATTCAGAAATTTCATTGATGATTGCTTTGAAATTCGAACGGAGTTATCCAATGAATTGACGTAAACGAAGAGCATAAAGATAAAAGTTTATGATAAGTGTGAAGGTTATGATTGTTTATGGTTCAATTGTTGATCATTTAGAAAAGTTTACGGCCTCTGTTGATATTATGCAATGCACATATTCCATACGACATCTTCATGCTAACATTTATCCTCAGCATAAACTTTTATGTTGAATGTTTCTTGTTGATTCTATCCGCATTTTCCTAATAAAGTTCTTATAAACGCAAATAAAATTATCTTCGCTCTGAGATGTTGATTAATATTGAGAAAATTGCTTACGTGCCAACACCAAACAGAATGCTCATAAGCAGCAACTGTTTGAAGAGCATTTCCATTAATTGCGAAGGCTAATTGGGCAAATTTCCGTTTTCTAGGAATTTTTTCATCGAAATAAAAACATTTTCTTGTTTTGAATCTTCTTTATTAGTTCTGATCACATGTAAACATTCAGTTATATTCTCTAACATTTCAATATATATATACATTCAGAGCATCTATCTACACCCCATCATTTAAAACATTAAAGCTTTTCTATTTGTAAGCTTTTTATAATGATTCTTGATGTCCGTTCATAATGATATTTTTATGTTGAACATTCATATCTACGTGATAGTGCCTCACTTGCCATCAGGTTACGTTATCAACGTCAAAATCAAGCTCTCATTACTGGCTTCCTTTTTTTATTTGGTTTTTATTTCATCCCATCAAATTGAATTTACGCTTTGAGATCGTCGAGCGTTAAGCAGAACTGCTCGTAATGGTTTTAATGGTGCATGATGCTGAAGTAATGACATTGACGCAACGGTCTGTATCGAATTTTATTTATAGCGACTCGCTTTATATCATCATCAAAATTGTAATTTAATGGATGTTTATGCTTAACGCGTTTCTAATTTTTTATAAGTTAATTTAATGGAGTAAAACTGAAAAGATTCTTTATTAATATTAACAAAAGTAATTGAGATAAATTTTTGATAAATAAGTTTGAAAGTTTTGATCAACTGCAGCTTAATTAATTGAAGGAAATATTTTTTGACTTTAATGAATTTTCTTTTGAATCCTTTGATAAATTTTCATCTTTAAAGAGTCTTTTCGTTTCAAAATTTCATCAACATCAATCATGTAAAATGGGTAGTTTCAAAAGCTTTAAAGTTGTTTCTTTTGAAAACTTCCGTCTGCTTAATTGGCAAAGTGCTTTTACGACTGCTTTTGACGGCAAAAGGTATTCGAGGAAAATGTTTTGGTCGTTGAATTCACGATGGAAACTTTTGAAAAGGGTCGAGAAATTAATTATATTAATTTTTGTTATCTCTCCATCGCATGAATGCAATACAAAAGGAAGTCGGACTTTACAAGTATTCCCTTTATGTGGGATTTTCTAAATAAATTCATATTTTTATTGGAAGGGGAGTCGATATGCTAGCCAAGATAACGTGTACATAATTGAAATAGATCTCATCTTTTCTACCCTCTTTCATATATTTCCCTTCAATGAGACTTCTCTTCCTTAGCTTTTTAACATTACACACATTCTCGTTTAAGTGGGGGAGGAGATAAGAAAAAAATTCTTCATTTTTCACAATTACGTTATGTTCTGCTTATTTTTCCTTTTATAAAAGCCTCTCCAAGTCTTCGCTCTCAGCATCACTTGTACACGTATCCGAATCGGAGTATTCTAAATCATTTCGTCTATTCCGTCGACAACACGGTCTTTGATACTCCTCTGAATCGCTCCAGTGTTCATATTCTTCTTTGTGATGCTCTAAAAGCATTAAAGATGGGAATATCGTATCGCAACCACCACAACTGTAAAGATAAAAAATAATTTTCTTAATGCGTCTCTTGAAACATCAAAGTATGAATATCTAGCTCAAATTGCTTCAATTGATAACATTCATCCTTCATTCTTTTCAACAATCATTACTTTTACTTTTCAAGGGAATTTATTTTGCGAAATTCGTTATTAATCTTAATAAAAGTCAAATAGCTTTGAGTGAATTTTTACTCGCAAATATTTTTTATGAAACATTCCAAAGTGAATAAAGTTTCGTTAGCAATGTCAGTGCGTATTGTAAAATTTGAAATATTTTTGATTTGGGATCAGAAATATCTTTCTGGAAAATATTTTGACTTCGAACTTTTTTTTCCTTATAAATTCTTTCTTTTGAATTTTTTAAGGATTTGTTAGAAGTAAATGAAGAATAAATGAAAAATTCTTGTCCTTGAAATTCTCTAGGTAATTTTTCATACTTTATGACATCGTAAATGAACAGAAAATGTTTGTCAAAGTGTCTTAAAGAATATTTCGAGCTCTACTTATGAATATTTTGTTAGCTCATCATCATACGCTTGTTAATGTCTCTACAACTGCTACTCGCAACAGAATATACTGAATGTTAATGAAGTTGTCATGAAGGATAATGAACATACGTAGCATTGTTTATGAGAGCATATGTTAAGATTTGCTACATAAGAGCCAATGTTACTCATTACATGATATGAAATTCTTAAGAACTTTTATGCTAATAGTAGCACGACGATACATACATCAGATAAACAGCAAACTGACATATAACAGATGTTGCTAACACAAATTTCCTATAATATTAATGCTTTCATAAACTTTTTGTGTCGCTATTGAAATTATCAAGGAAATGATATAAACATTTATCAGAAAGCTCATTTAAACGTCTCCTTCCTTCATTTCAAACAGCTTTAAACTTTAACAAGAGCGACTCTGATAATCTCATTTATGGAAAATTTACGATGAGTACTTAAAATTTAAACTTTCCTTCAAACACTACAAGTCAATTAAAGAATATTTCCTGTTGAAACCAGTTTTAAAGTTCTCCTGCCATTATCAACCTTTATTCTATTATGCTTTTTATGTTTTAAATAATCCAATATTATGTTACGAATATAAAAGCGAGCGGTAATGCCATCAGCTTTTATTCACTTTTGATAAGTTAACAAACCTCGTCAAAGGTTGAAATTCGATTTACGTTAGGTTTTTAAAGCTTTTTAAGTGCACCCTTTATTTCATGTCACGTTCACTTACCCGAAATGTCGCTTTTTTTGCTGGTGAGAAGCCAGCTGTCGGTGGCAATGGAAAGCTCTATCACAAACGTTACACGTTAAAGACTCATCTGTGAAAACAAAAAATGGGATGAAAAACGCATTTGAAGATTTTTAAAACAAACATTAAATAATTTAAAAGCAGAGAAAAGTCTGAGAACAATTTTTCCTTAGAAAATATGAGTGAGTAAATATCAATAAAATTTGTAATATTTCATACTATAAAATCAATATTCGAGACACTTCTTACATCAAGATTTCATTTCAGTAAACTCAAGTCCCTAATGGATTGGAAAAATCATTTGATTAAATGAAAAAGTCATCGAAAAAGTACTTCCGAGTAAATTTTTATAAATTTTCTCATCAATGACCTACGGCTCAACTCAAGAGAATTTTTTATCAAACATCAAATTGAAGAAAAAAGTCAAAAGAAATTCAGTTACAAAATTTGATGTCAGCTGAGAAATTTTCTGTTTCTAGCTTGAAAAAGAAAACTTACCTAATTTCAATTCTTGAATATCAAACAAATTCTGTATACAAATGAAAATGTTTTGACTTCTTTTTTTCATTTGCAATGTCATAATATCATGTACGTTATTTGATTAAGAGTATGAGTACAGCACGTGCTTAAAATTGATGTCATGAAATTTAATGATTCAATTTCTGGGTTTAAAAGAATATAAATTTGATCATAAAACAACAGTAAACCATTAAAAGAATTCTACTTTAAAGAAGAAAAAGAAATATAAAGTGAGTAGATATTTGATATCATACCATAATCGTCATCATCATCAGACATTGCCATTAGCTGTAACCGATTGATAGCTTTTTGATCGGTTTGCTTTTTAGAATCAGCACATTCAGCGTGGTCATGTCCGACATCAGCTAAGAAATTATTATTAATACTGTCAGTCACTTCGCTGTTTCCATTCTTATCGACGCACTGAGTTTTCCGCAAGCTCTCACAATAAGAATATTTTACATTTTCGTCGTTCATTAATAAATTTCCATCAGCGTCATCGGTTTTGTTGTTAAAAATTTGATCATCAGAATCGACGCTTAATCTCCCATAGCGAAAACGTTGCCTCGAGTTGTTTTTACCTTTAATAGAATATTTAAAATTATTGATGAGTGTTTTACATAAGAGTGTGGGCGGTTTCAGGTGTTTTTATGCGATATTTTCATCATTAGTCACTCCCGTTCTTTGTTATATTAATTTAAATCCGATTTAGGTAGAGCTCGAACAATAATTAAAATTTAATATGCAAAAACAGGAAATTTGTTACGTGAAAACATGAAATTTATAATTCACGAGATTAAATTATTTATGAAAACAGAGGAAAATTAAATTGAAATCAGTTTATGTTGCGTAGCGTGTGAACTTTCCATTAAGTAATTCCGTAAGTGCGTATCACTGAGTGTTATTGTCCATCAGTTGTGTTCGCTTATGTTAAAGGTTGAGTTATTTAAAGGATTCTATTAACCATAGCGATGTTCATCATAATATATTATGTATGTAACCAAGCGCAAACCCTCTTTATGCTTTCATAAGAGCTCAAAGGTAAGTTTTCGTATAAAAACTCTGAGAACTTCATAAGAATGATATAAATCCAAATAAAATTCGTTTAACGAACCCTTTCTCCAATCGATTTAAATTGATAAAAGCCAACAATGAAAAGTGTAAATTTATTTTCTACGTATGAATGGCAAATTTCTGTCGATTCTTCCATCCTCGTATCTGATTGAAATTTTATCAAGCTTTTACCTTTCATTTGCAGTAGTATTTATCTAAGTAAATATTATTTGTTCAGAAGGCAAAGTTCCTCCACAGGAATTTCATAGTTTAAAAGTTCAATGATGTAAATTTGATGATTTCTCAAATATTGTAAATTAGTTTCTCGGATAACTTTAACAAGAAAAGTTGTTAACAAAACTCATAACAAGGAAAATTTTAAAAGCTTGTGAGAGTTTGAAGCTCATGGCATAGAAATATAAAATAGATAATAGGATTTTGATTGATAGCTCACCTGAATTATTATACACATTGATAGAATGCGACTTTGTTGAGTAATTGTTATTGATTGAATTGAAAAAATTTACAGCACCCGTTCGCCTTAGAATCCAAAACATTTTTTATATATTTTTCTCTTCGTTTTTCCGTTTCAAATATGGTTAAGATAATTAGGTAAATTTACTTCGACATAACCGAAAGAAATTCCACAGTCAAGTAATCACGCAAAGTTATGAGGCTTTAGAAATTTTTATTTTTTCCAACTTTTTTTTTATTTTTTCTCAATGAAACATTTTATAGAAAAATATTTGAATTAAATTTTCATCTCAACTTTATTATTTTTAACATGATATGTAAATTGTGAATTCCCGTTCACGAACAAATTGAAATCACGTCTATTGTATGTCAACTTCAAGAATAAACTGAGGAGAGAAGCAAACAAATCTTCATGTGGTGTTTCAACCGATTTTCGAAAACCTTTCACAGACAGAACTTGCGCAAGACTTTTCGAAAAGGATAAAATCAGAGAGAGAAGACTGAAACTCATTGATGAAAATATATTTTCCTCCAGCATTTGTTGATAATATACAACTGAACAGGTCGGTTTCCTCTGACCTTACACAATTTTCATGGATTAATGAAAATTTCTTTTTCTTCTTACCATCGCGTGAAAAATGTTGACGCTACCCAAAAATGAAACTTTCATTTTTCTTTCTTTTCGTGATTCGACACTTCGTAAGCTTTAATGTTCTAATGTAATTTCCGATTGTCATTTAGCTATTGAACGTAAGGAATAAAAATAATTGATATGAAATAAAATGAAAATGTCCATCACAGCATGTATTGCCTAAACAAAGGCCAAGTTCATGAACTAACATTTAACAAAATTACGGTCAAAGTTAAGTATCTGCGGTAACCCAAAGAAAAACAATCAAACGCGGTTGCTTGTAAATTTATATAATCTGTCGAAGAAAGGAATAGAACAAAAAAGAGTCGAAAAATATTCACTCGACCGTTCCAAAAACTGAGTTCAAGTTTTATTAATTTATTGAGCTGCCGGGATTTACGAAGTTTTCCCCTTTTTTCTTGAACTGACGAAAATGAGATTTCGTTGAACGAAAGTTTCTCACTATCAGTAATCCTTTAAAGATTTGAAAATCTCGCTTTGTTGATGTTTAAACGTTGAAATGAATCTTAACAGAGCTTATGATATTTATCAACAATTCAACCAATAAATTTGTTAAAAAGAAACAAAAAGTTTTCCAATTAATGAAACTTTTTGTTATAAAAGGAAAGCATTTCATGGTTTAGAAATTTTATTGATGATGTTTTTGTTTATTAATTTTCTTCGAAGTCAACACATGGACAAGAAATAAAATAATTAATGAAATTCGTACTAACAACATGGTTGACCATGCCACATGATTAATATTGGATACTGAATATCACTGAATATTAACGATTTGATGGATTGAAATGTTGTTGTCGTAATACAAGCATAAAAAGGCTTTTACGCATGAAAGACTTTTATGAGATTTCCCCATAAAAATGTAAAAAGAAAAATATGATTGGAGTCTAGATGAGAGTTAACCAAGTTATGTTCTACCATCCTTTATGATTATGATAAAAATCATTGAAATGAATTCATATGAATTTGGATTCCCATGTTTATTATACGAATTTGTCTTGACAGCAAGAGATATTTGTGGAATCATGAAAAGACATTCTCATTACTTCATGGGCTGTTGGCTTCTTCAGTGAAACCTTAGTTAGAAAAAAATATTGAAAGCTTCATCTGATACTTTTAAAGATATTTGATTATTTCTCGTGTTGTTTGTTACATTTCTTGACCTTGAATCGATTTTGATTTCATTCTTACCAGAGATTGCCTAAAAAGCCTCCGATTGCGGAAATATTCTTTCAATCTGAATGAAACATCTCAGTGGAAGATATTCGAGAATAATTTCTAACATGAATGAAAATGAAAACGATCCGAAAGGATGAAAGCTTTCAACTCGTAAAACATTAAAATATTCGTTATACGTCATTCAAGTAAGAGCAGGAAGAAGGTA
This sequence comes from Clunio marinus, assembly GCA_900005825.1. Classification (NCBI taxonomy): domain Eukaryota; kingdom Metazoa; phylum Arthropoda; class Insecta; order Diptera; family Chironomidae; genus Clunio; species Clunio marinus. The sequence goes on along the minus strand of CVRI01000039.1, from coordinate 666,094 downwards.
AACCTCCACAATAAAAAAAACATTCTCATCGCTTGATAATTTATTCATCTACACGAATTTTCAAATTCCTTTCATAAATATTTTGTTATGCTCCAAAGAAAAATAAGATTTTAGCGTTAAAATATTAAAGCTCTACTAAAAATAAAACTTCGCAGATATCATAAAAAGTTTTAAACATAACTACAAAGACAACAATGGAATGATGAGCAATAATCGTTGTTTGAGTTGCAATAATCATAAAAAATAATATAAAATATTTTATTACACATATATGTATGTACTTACAATAATATTTTTTAATAGCAGAACTTCTCTTATTTGTTTGAGAATGAAACAGTAACATTACACTAGCAATAACTTATTTCAATTCATAAGCAACAAGTGCGCTCGAATTTTAAACTTTTTTAGCAATTCTTAGATTACGTCAAAGGAAATAAAAGAATTAAAATAAATTTATAAAAGGAAATAAACTTAATAAACTGAACAGATACAAGGATAATACTCAAGTTGAGCAGTTTCATAAGAGAAATGAATTCTGTCCGAGTGATTTCTATTTATGAAGTTCCGTTTCGAGTACACGAAGACTTCCAGTAGAAGGAAGATTAATCTTCTCATTGATATGGATTAATGTTGTCCAATCTCCGTTTGCTTCTTTCCTTTTTCAATTCAATCAAGATAAAATCAGCAATAAAACTTAAAGTTCATTGCTTTCTTTCGTATTATTTTCATTTTTCTCCCCCGCATTTTTTTCCATTGACAAATTTTTCTTTCCCGAAAATTCAAATTCTCTAATCGATATTGACATCCTCTGATTTCATTTCAATTCATTATTTTCATCGCATTTTTGTTTTTAAATGAGCGTAAATCTCAGTTACAATTTCAATTCTTAGAATTTGTGGCATCATTAAAACGAAAAAAGAAATCAGGTCTCAAAAATCCCGAAAGCTTTTGTTTGAGATATTCAATTTCCGATATTTAGAATTTAAATGAAAGCTTTAAACTTCCTAATGTCCTCTCTAAGTTTAAAGAGGTTTATCACGAAAGTTAAGCTTTAGGTAGCTAATGGATACTAATCCAACCCATCGTTGTTAATCGATTTTTCCTTTTTATTTAAGAAATGAAAAGCAATTATTCCAACTTCATTCTGAGGGCGGAAAATTCCTTTTATTTCTTTCTCCACTGAGGATTTTCCAATTATTTTGTTGCATTAGTTGTGAGACTTTCTCAAATTTTCCTTCACCCTCAAATGTTATCTCAATTAAATGATTGTGTTAACCAATTTACGTAGCTTTCAAGCACAAAACATCGTAAAGTTTTCACATTTTTATCATTTTATATGAAAATAAATGAAACGGAAAACTTTTCTATAAACTTGTAGAACACTTTTAAATTATCACAATAAGTAGATAAATAGTTGTTATCACGATTGAACAGTTGAGCAGAATGAATAACTTTCAAACAGTCATTTAATATCGTAATTATCTTGGAAATGAATATCTGTCGGTTTTGAAAGAAAACTTTTCCAACAAATTTATCTAAAACCGAACTTCAAGTAATCATTTTTTTCCATCATTGAGAGTTGAAGAAGACTTTAAGACAGAAATGTAATGAATATTCAAAAGACCATTAAATGTGTATTAAGAGGCGACAGAAATGTTTTCCTTGAATTTGAGTTTTTCTCTCCCTCAGCATCATCAGGAAAATCATCAACGATCCATCTTTCACTTTCCTTTCCAACTAACTTTTTTTAGAACAGGAAAAGACAAGCTCAGCATAAAAAACAGAAGAAATGGGAAGCTCTTATGAAATCTATTTCATGATTTATGTGCCTGCTTTGAAGGTGTATATAAAAATGAGCAGCAATAAATTTCACTTTTCTTGCTTCCTTTGTGTGCAACAGATTTATGATTCGCGCAAGAATAATAATGAAGAATTTCCCCCAAGAAAATTGTTTCATTAACTGAAGATTCTGTTACTGTTAAAATCAAGGTTAAAACTTCACATAATGCTTTGTATCTCCAGTGAATTGAATAAAATCTCTGTTCAAATATAAAAGTTTTACAACTTATGCTTCGATTTATATTCTGTCAGTGAGTGGTTCAAATCAAAGCTGCTTGTACAACTTCATGCACATCTATTTTATACATCTGAAACATGGATGTATGCTTCAGTAATAACATATTGAATTATATCCGCCGGGCATGTAAGTGGAGAAAATGTTTACGTTTGAAATCATGGCAAGAAATTACTTATCTTGTTTCCTCGTAAAACCTTGTTTGTTGTCTCCTTTCTGAACTCGTGTTTTTTATTTGCTTAACAGCAGAGATGGGCAAATGTTCCGTTCAACTCGATTGACTGACTGACTGACATGTCAATGTCTTTCAGTCAGTCAGTCAGTCAGTCAGTCAAAATCGCGAACAAAAATATTCGTTTGTTGGGACACGTTCATATAAATGTTCCGCTCAAGTCGTTTGACTGACTGAGTGACAAGTCAATGTCTGTCAGTCAGTCAGTCAAATCCCAACTCTGCTTAACAGTACAATCACTTCAAGATATAAGATATCAAAAATGTTTTGGTGTTGCTTATTTACAGTTTTTCTATGATTTCTGTTGTGCGAATTGAAAAAGAATTCATTTTAAGGTTTTATTTTTCTCGTTTCTTAAAAGCTTAAAAGTTCAATGTTCAAATAGTTCAATTGGGGTCAGTCAAGCTTTGAAATTTGAAGCTTCTCCAGAATTTTCGATTTAGTTTTTACGTTGTTTAAGAGAAAGCATTATTAAATCGTGATTATTGTGACAGAATTTTTCTTTTATCAGAAAGTTTTTATTTTTTCTTTTCATCTCAGCATTTCCCTTGGAAATTTCAGCAATTCCTAGACAATATGTCAAGTGATGAGATTTATAGACATGAAAATGAGTGGTAATAATACTAAATAGTCAACATTATTAGCCAATGCTCAAGAGAAACGAAAATAGATATCAACAACAAAATGAACATAAAAGATTCTCGATAAATCACAATTTTAATTATCCACAAGAAATATCTTAGAAAACATTCTCTTGACATTCTTCATTATTTATCTGTCTGATACTAAATTTAACATGTTCACACACGCATGAAGGGAAAGAAATTTCCTGAACAACATACTCATAAATGTGAGCCTTAAGGACAACAGAAGAAGAAAATAACGTTTAATCCATTAAGATTATCCAGCTTAACAGCTGGTACGGAAAACCCAAGTAACGTTAAGAAACATGATGAAGAAGAATAACTAAGACATTTATTAATGAAACTATAATAAGATGTCATATAAAGATTGTGTATATTTAACATGCTTTCATTAATAATGCACACACATTATCAGCTTAACCGCCTCTCAAAAGCTCACATCTGGTTTCTACAGAGACATTGAGATCTGGTGACTAAGTGAAATAAAGGTGAAAATTATTTTAAGTCATCTCAGTGAGCTTTAATTAAGTGTCGGTGAAATTTCGGTGAAACATTCTTGCTTTTTCCTCTTTTAATGACTGAATTCACATGAGAATCCGCATTTGTTGAAACACACGAAGCCAAACATTATCTACGTGAAGTAAAGAAAATTTTCCATCCTTTCATGTATGTCAGGTTAAACTTTTCTTATGTTTGAAGTTTATTGAAATCGGTAGGAAAAGTCTTGACATTGATTGTAAAAGTTTTTCAACCGACATTATAGAAAACTTTACGAGCTTGAACTTCTGACAAGAAGAAAAAAGAATTCTTTTAATACTTTTATGTAGATATATGAAGATTTCTTTTTATTAAATTCTTTTCTGCTCTCTTATCGTATTTTTACAGATTAAATCTGAAAATGTTCATGAAAATATATGTTTTTGTTTTTAAAACAATTTACAAAAGCCTTTCCAAGTCTTCACTCTCAGCATCGCTGGTGAATGCTTCTGAATCTGAAAAATCGTAATCCTCTCGACGATTACGTCGACAGCACGGTTGTTGGTAATCTTCCGAGTCACTCCAATGTTCATACTCTTCCTTGTGATGCTCCAAGATCATCAATGATGGAAAAATTGTATCACACGCACCACACCTGAAATTATGAGTGTCATAAGTAAATTGGGTTGGTAACATTTCGGTGAAATGCGAGTTAATGGATCGAATTATAAGAATTAACACCCTAGCGCGATACGAAAAGATGTGGAAGACGAGATTGTAAATGTCTCAGAGCGTTCAAATGGAAAATCTGAGTAATTTATTTACTTTACACAACGGGATTAGACGCCGTCAAAATTATATTCAAGAAAAAAAATGAGAACGAGAACCAAAATTTTTCTTGTTAGCAATAAACTTCTAAGACATTCTAAAACGCAAGCAGATAAATTATGATTTACGACATTGTGATTTTCATTTTTTCTTGCTAAACACGAACTTGTGCTTGATGTTTACTTACCCAAAGTGTCTCTTCTTCTGTTGATGCGAAGCGAGTTGACGGTGACATCGGAAGGCTCTATCGCAAACATTACAAGTGAGTGACTCATCTGTGAATGAAATTTAAGTGTAAAAGAATAGAAGAATGAGGATAGAGTGGATTGAAACGTGACGAAGGAGCCCCTCAGACTGTTTGTAAATCAATCAATAAAGCACATTTCAAAAGCTCAATTGAATTGAAAAGTGATACCGTGATTGACAGCATGAAATGTAAACTTTATGGCATCCTAATCGTTTTCACCATAAGACTTTTCATCCCCTCTTATTATTTATCATGTTTTTTTTTTACTTTGTCTAAGATTCGCTGACTTAGTTATTGAAATTTTAATAAATAGCACATTCATGAAAAGAAAACTTTTTGTTTTGCTTTTCAACAAGATTATTCAAGTTTTTGTTTGGGTGGAAAGATTTTGGTTTTAATGTTCAGACAAAAGATGAAATTATTCGGAATTGTTTGCTTCAGGTTGATATCTAAGTATTTAAAAGTAATCCTATTAAAACAAAATCAAGCCCAATAAGCTGTGGCCCTCAAGTAATTCGAGAGTTGAAATTACGGACTGTTGTTAAGAAGAATCCAACACCAAAGTAATTTTATTAGAAAATATCTCCTTTCATGTAATTGATATATTTATGGAAAAGCTTTTCTTCGAAGTTTTAAGATCTTGTTCTCTTTATTTTCACAAATTAAAAAGTTTCTGGTTCCATTGATTTCCTTATGCTAATTAATGGAGACATAAAATCTTTTTGTTTCTCATAAAATTCTTTTATCATTTTCAAGGTCATAAGAAAGCTTTTCGACCTTTTCAAATGACATCTATAAGTAATGAATTCACATTATCTAACCCTCTCTTGTCTGTAATTATCCCTCAAAATGTCAGTTGGAGAAGTTTCGAAAACAATCCTTTTGAGAGAATGTAAGAATAGACTTTGGAAATGGGGTTGGAAGATGTGAAAATTCTCAAGCTTATGTTAAATAAGCTTAGTTCTTGAAGTGTGAATCTTTACATTGTTTTATTTAACATTGCTGCCTAGGGACGTGTTCTTATATTGTAGGCTTTATATAAAGAAATTGTAAAACAAAAAAACTTTTCTAAAGGTCGACAAATCTAACATTCATTCATCGCGATACAAAAGCAAGAACAAGAAAATAAATATTTTGATTTCGAATAGAATTTCCTTTCATGTTTAACCCGTTCAAAACAATAAACAAAAAAGGAGATTGAACGTTTCCAATTTCATCAACTCACCATAGTCTTCATCGGAAATTGCTATTTTCTGAAGCTTTTTCATTATGTTGTCGTCGATGTAATGGTTCGAGTTTGATTCATCTATTGTCCTTTTGATTTGAGTATCAATCTCAACGGCCAAACATTCACATCCGCCATCGGTTATTGGATTTCCATTTGCGTCCAAATATTGACTATCAGTTTTTTCGCATCGTTTTGAATTAACTTCAACTACAACTTCATCGATGTCACATTTTTTATTGAGATTATTAAGTTCATCAGAGTCATCAGCACCAACACTTAACCTGCCATAGCGAAAACGAAGCCAGGAATTATTTCTTTCTGTGAAGACACAAAAGATTTTCATTATTTAATTATTCACCTTTCACGCTTCTTCTATAACAAATAAGAAACAAGACAATAAAGAACAACAAAAGCCCTGGGGAAACGATAAATCTCTACTGGAGCCTTTCAACAATTTTCTTACAAAGCGGAAAAATTACAAAATTTTAATTTAATGAAGTCACTGCAAGTAAAGCGGAATTTTCTTCTTTAGAACGATGTTGACCTTTAATTTGAAGTCGACATAAAATATTCTCCGATTTCATGATGAAACATAAAATGTTCGTTTTCTTTCTATTTTCGTCGCTCAACTTGCTTAATTACTTCTTCACGGAAAACTTTGTCTCATTTATCAACGACATCAATTGTAATTAAGTCATTTATAAGTTCAAAACTATTTCTTTTAATGCAGTGAAAAAGGTAAAATTTGAGCTCTTCATTAATGAGTTATTCTGTAGTCGTTACATCGATGTTAATTTCACGTATTTAAATTCACGTCTTAATAAGAGCTCGCTTTAAAGAATGAATGTATGTAAGTTGTAAATTTATTTATTCAGATTAATCAGACTATAACTTAACATGAATTGTGTGTCGAACATAAAAAGTTGAATGAATCTCGTTGATTCTTGTTTCAAGTTTCAAATCACGTTTAAGGATTTGTATAATTTTTCATTACTCAAAGTGCTTTGGTTACGCTTGCCATATCTTTCCCACTGTAAGTGTTTGAAAAGTTTATTTATAGCTCAACAATCGATTAAACTTTCCAGAGGTGAAGGGCGAATACGGAACTTAAGTTTGACATGTTCGTGACACGTTAATTTTTTCTACCGTACAAATTTACTTAGGAACAGTTCTCGCTACGTTAAATCAATTTTATTAATTTTCAAAGAGCCTTAGCAACCTGAGGTGTTTTTCTCGTTTTTGTATGCTATCTTTGAAGAATTTGAATTGCAGTTGTTGTTGAAAGAACTGAGGAAGTTTGCCGCACCAGTTCTTCTTAAAAACCAAAACATTTTTGTATTCACAAGCAGTTTAGTTAAATTAAAAATATTCTTTCTCTGTGATTTATATTCCTGTATATTTTCTTTACACTGATATGTATTTTGACTGTACAAGTTGGAGCTTAGATATGAACTGACACTCAGTTACAAGCTTTCTTAGACTTTGGTTTCTCAGCTTTCAATTTCGAAAACTCACGACACATGCGCAAATTAATGTTTCGTTTCAATGGAGTGAATCTCACATCATATGAATTTATGTTCATTTTCAAGAGCTCCATTCACAGGAGAAGCAAAGAAACAAAATTTTCCTGGGATATTTTTTTGTGTTTGAGTTCGAAGAAGATTTTAATTATGCTTAAATACATTATGTAGACACTTCTGTGGCTCACGGGAAAAGCTGAAAGTTTTTCCATGTAATTTCATTTTAATGTACTATTTCACTTATAATGACAATGTCTTCATAGTGTCAATTCTCTAGAAACCTATCTAAAACATTTTAATTATCTTCAGAGAATTCCATGAATTCATGTTGTGGAACAGTTGTGGTGAACAAATATTCAATCAAATCGACAGACAATTTTGTTGGGTTCACATCACTCAAGTGTAACTTTAAAAGCTTTATTGAGACTTTCCTATACTTGTTTGTGGGAAGAAAAGTTTAGCAATTTGTAAGGTCTCCCAATAAAACCCTTTTCAAACGAACGACATATAATCTTCATCAATTTCAATGAATTGTTTTCTTTTCTAAATTGTGTTAAAATTTAGCACACGGATGAGATTTCAAGTATTTTAAATTAAAAGAAACATTGTTGGAAACTCTAACAATCATCTCCACCATGTGATGGTTCACACGGTCATTACATCAATCACAAACCTTACGAAGCATCGTTTTGGCAAATTCTGATGTAAGGATTCATAAAACATCTTGCAAACACAATCATAAATGTAGCTGAGCCTAAAAAGATGAAGATGGAGAAAAGTTATTGACTTACTTGATGTTTATACGTGTTGAGATTGTTGAGAAAAGATAGATATCTGATATCATAACACGGAAGGAAATCCTAAATTGGACTTCATAAGTATGTAGGCTTTGAAAGCCCTTAAAAATTTTTCCGAATGATAATTTTTTGCTTCTAGCAATGGACAATATAAAAAGAGAGCAATAATTTAGTAGATTGGTTAAAGGGTTTCAAAATCCCTTTTATTTCTAAGGTCTGTTGACTTAAGTCGAAGAAGGAAACATTTTCTATTTTTATGCTCAATTGATTAATGGGTCGACTTCTAGAATGTTCATGGTGTCCGCTCCTTCATCACACTAACTTTCCACTCGTAAACGAGAAAAAAATATCAAAGGCTTTTCCAGGAGTTATTAATGGCTCGAACTTTCTTCTTGATCTACGTTTGTCGTAGAGCTAACATTTTCTATTTCTCGCTAATGATGAAATGAAAAACTTTTAAGTATATTTATTGAGTGAAAAGTTTTTCCTTGAAACATAAGCAGAACCCCAGAAGATTCTTCAAATGAAAAATGATACCGAGACTTGAATATGATGAATTTGTTGTTATTTTTTCTTGTCGTATATTTGTTATTTACGTTATGAGCCTCATTAATCTTGATACGTAAAATTCCTTCAATTTGCAAACAAATTGCGTTGGGTGGCTGCGAACTTTTAATTGATTATTAATAAATTATTTCCTGTGGAGAGTTTTGATCCCTTAGAGTTTTTTTAATTATTTACTAATTATTTTTTTGAAATGATTTAATTATAATAAGTTCTCTCAACAACATAATTAATTTTTGTTCCCTGAAAGTCATTAAGTGTAGACATTAAATGAGCCGTATTATAAAGGATTTGTTTTTTTCCTTCCAGCTTAAAGCTTATCTGCTAATAACGTTAAAAGCAAGACAATTTAATTTCCATACAATTTGCGCAGTAGATAATTGTTTGCTTACTCTCGACCTTGATTGCTGCTTAATTAGATATTTCCATGATTTTTGAGGGCTAACGAAGAATTGTTTGGAATTAAAATAATAAAATATTCATTACATAGAAAACATTTTTGTTTCAAACATATTTTTATTTGAAATATAATCATCTACCCATTTATTAAAATATTGATTAATTTCACAGTGAAATTTGTTCAAAGATGAATATTTGATAAAATTTTTCATTAGTTTTTCCATATCTACATTGAAAATTCCAACTCAAGTTCAAACTAATAGATAATATATTTTATAATTGGTCATTCATCGTCCTTTAACGTAATTCAAATTAATTATGTTCATTGTGAAAATTAATT
>CVRI01000039.1:615219-654938 GCA_900005825.1 Clunio marinus | reverse complement strand
GGCTTGTTACCACAATAGGTACTCATTTTCTTTGTAACCGTTTAAGGTACTTTCACCCTAATTATAATAAGTTCTCTCAACAACATAATTAATTTTTGTTCCCTGAAAGTCATTAAGTGTAGACATTAAATGAGCCGTATTATAAAGGATTTGTTTTGCCACAACATTGTTGAGGCAATCACATGAAGAGACAGAATTCGGAATAAGATTATCTGATTAGATATTCCAAACAACAACATATTTAATACATTCAATGTTATGGTGAATAATTAATAAATTCGTGTTTGTCACATCAAGGTTGATTCAATAAATCTGATCTCCAGTTTTCCACTCAATCTGAAATTCTTTGCTTAGCTCGCATAAAAATCATCAGAGCAGAGTAGCTGAACTTGACGATCTAGAATAATAAAGAGAAGTGAAGAGTTGAGTGAATCTATCTCAAAGACCTTTTTAACTATTTCATTACATCCAATAAAGTTGAGTACGAGGGTTTAAAGAATCCCATAGCAGTAATCACGATCGGTTGATATGAAAGTTGAACACTCAGTTGAAACAAAAGTCGATTTTTCTTTTCCTGAACGATATTCAACCATCCACTGTTGAAAATTTTATCTTTAATGTTCTTTGATTCTAATAAAATATTTTCAGAAGCTGATGAAGCAATCAAAAGATCGATGATGACATATAAGGCGTAATTAAGTCGGGCAACAAACTTAATTGACATCAAATTGTCTACTGAATAAATCTCATATGCACTTGTGCTCAAGATTATTCCTGCCGTAATCATTTGATAGAAAAGTGGAAATGACAAAAGGTTTTTTATTTTCCGAGCAGTGCTGAAAATTATTTCCATCGCTTTTAATTTCATTCGACATAAAATATTTTTGTTTCTCACCTTAAAAGTTTTTGATGATGGTCAATTAATTTTTTGAACTCAGAAACTGCCTTTTCGTTGTCATGCTCATCGAAAACTTTTTCAAATGCCAACCCTAAAATCTTAAATTCAACACTTAAATATTCCAGGATTGTGTTTACATAAAGAGTTGTTGCTACAACATTAACCCCCGAAGCAAGAGTAGCAAAGCATGAAATAACATAACATGTTAAAAAAATGATCAGTGGTAGAGAAGCAAAGTCTAAAGGTACGTAAGATGGTTGGGGGAATCGATACGTGCCGTAAAAAATTAGCTCAATTATGGGAAAGATAAAGAAACTTCCGATAACCATGTAGCCCTGGGTATGAAGACAAACAACTGAATAAAGATTCCTTCGAAACTTTTTTGCTCTCAAAGCATTGAAAGCTCCATTAACATCTTGAAGTTTCTTCTCGTTAATGAAATTCATGACTTCGAAATGCTCATATCTGTTGAAATACTGAAGACGACATATTAATAAAGTCAATAGCGATGAATTAAATTGTTAATCTTACAAACATTAAGAATCTGACCAAACCTGTCATAAGAATAGCAGCTGTACTCATATTTTCACCCACTCCACGGATATTTCCGACTATCAAGTGATTGTAGACATCCCAAAATGATGTTATGTAAAATAAAATAAAGGACAAAATTGTTAAATATTGAAATGCTTTATATGATGTTCCTTTATGCCAAACAGATAGTCCAGTAGTCCATATGAAAGCAATATTATGCTTAAATAAATTTGTTTCCTGATTAAATTTGATTAAACTGTTCCAAAAGTTTCCAACCGTCATCGTGAAAAGCTGACAGAAAATTGAACTCTTCTTTTAAAAGAGTTTTGGTTTATTTGCCATCGTTAGCGTGGGTGGACCAAGCGAACCAAATTACATATTAATGAAAAGATTCGGCTACCTTATAAATTACATTTTTAAATTACTTTTCATGCAGGAAAAATCATCAATAAACATTCAATTATGGATTAAATTACAAGTGTTACATAAATATTATAAATTGGTTTAAATTCTATTCTTTATAACATTCAATTACCAAATTTTATTCGTGTCTGTTACCATTAAATAAATATGGAATTAATTTTTCATCTGCTTGAGAAATCCGATTTTGGTTGAAAGCTTAAAACAATTGCTTGCATGATACAGAATGTGTATGTGTGTATGAAGCATAATATTTCAATTGGATTTTCGTGAATAAAGTTTATTCATCGTTTTCACAACAAAACCGACGTCGACATTTTTGTCGGTACGAGATCCTAATTGAATTTTTTTATTTAAGTTTTAGGACCAATAAAAGCAATATTGTGCAATGTATGTTCCAATTTTCCCCGATGGGCTTGAAAACATCCGATTTAGAATTTGTAAGAAAGTTTTTGTGTATAGAAAAATTCAATTTAACAAAAAAAATCTGAGAGACCGTTTCAAAAGTAATGGGAAGCATCAGACAATAATCCAATTCCATTGCTCGTGCACAAGGCTTAGAAAAAAAAAACTTTTATTCAAATCACATTAATCCTCTTTAACATTAATTGAGTTGAAAAAGAAAAAGTAAACTCAAGACACATGTTTTAGCAAAAATTGCTATGTAAATATATGTAAGCTTCACAGAATATTAAATGACTTTGATAAGCTTTGATTATTTATTTATCTTTTCCAAGAGCAATTCTAAGATTAAACTTTTAAAAGAAGCGTTTTAGAAAAGGGTTGTGAATCTTTTAGATGTTTTTATTGCTGATATTTTTATACTTCTCACATCTTAAAAAAAAAAAAAAACAATAAATAAAAATTATGTATCAAATAAAAGATGTGGAAATCTATACTTTTTATGTAAAACATAATCAATCACTGGAAAAATAATAAAACAACTAATAATTTTGTAAACCATTCCTTCAAAAAAAGAGATCCATGTATAAATTTTCAAGAAACTTTTTTCTTTATGTTAAAGGGTTTTCCGGGTCGGGTTTTCTTCGGGTTTAAGTACGGTCTTTTCGTCGAAAAACCCGAGCACGGTCTTCCGTCGGGTTTCGGGTTTTTGAAGACGTACTAACATACGAACAAAATCATACAAAATATTCGAAAAAATGAAAATTAATTTTATATTTTTATTGAAAAATGATATATTTTTGTAAAGTGGATAAAAATTTCCTTCTTTGTTTTGGTTACTATGATTGAAAGCAACATAAAATAAAAGAAAAGTGTATTAAGATGCTACGAATTGAATAAATTGTAATTATTTTTTAAATTTGTTTAAGATAACAAGAAAATTCGTGATTGAAAAGTTTCTGAAATTCAGTTTACTCAACGATTAAATGAACTTATGATTATGGATTATCTTCATCTATGTCTCGCAATTTTTTTGTTGGTTTGTTAATTTATGAATTCATTTGAAAAACAAACACTTTTTAAGATTTTCAAAGGAAATCTTCTCATAATTGTATTTTTTCTAAAATTTTATTTATATGATCAAAACGAGACAACTTAACTCTTTAACATAATTCATAGAAAGCACGTAATCTCAATGTATTGTGATTGAAAGCAAATTATTCCAGCAACGTCACTGAAAGCCAAAATACAGTTCCAAAAATGCGACTTCCATCCATTTTTCAATAAATGAAGAACTGAACAAAATCATTAAGATATCAATTACCAACGCATAATACCGCAAAGTATTCTCAACTCTCAGAAATTCTATGTTTCATTGTTTAGTGAACATCAAGGTCAACATTTTGATTCAAAATGTCACTAGAAATTTTTAAAGCATAGCAAAACCCCTGTAATTGCTTCATTTTCTTTCATAAAATATAATAAAGTAATTAATTATTGACGAAAAAAATATATTTTTAAATGATATTTTCATGATTAATTCACATTTTTCAATATTAAATAAAACCCGACCCGACCCGAAAACCCGCGGGTTTCTTTAAAACCCGACCCGAAAATTCGGGTTTTTTAAAATACGGGTTTTGGAAAACCCTAGTTAAATATCATTTTTTCAACCAGGTTTTTGAAGTTTTCTTGCTTTTAAGAATTCTACCTAGGATTTCAATATGGTCGTTTTTGTTGATAAACTGAAAAGTAATTTTTTCTTTAATGGAACATTTGAAAATGATAAAGTCTTACACATGTCACATATCTTATCGTCTCACATGCTCCATCAAAATCTTCTTGGAAGGAAAGCTTAAAAAAATCCCAAATAACAACAATCCAAGGGATGATATAACTAGTAAAAGTGCAAACTCGTACTACAGTATATATATCGAAAGCTTTTATGCCAAATAGATAATCGACTTATCCAATAGAAGAAGATATTGTTAGCAAATAAATTAGTATGGCTATCAAATTTTGTAATACGAGCCCATGTATGAGTTAAAAAGTTTCCAACTTTTATCGTGGATAAATGAATGACATGCAGACTTAAATAATGTCTTACCGTAAAGTGTCGTGGAACTTTAATTTTTTTTGGGGGGAGAATAAATAATTTATGAAGTCGTTGATGTCTTTAAGAGCTATGATTTAAAAATAATATATAATAAGCAAATATTTGCAAAGAGTGCAGTTAAAAATAGGGATGAGTTCCTTTTCATTCAAGTTTTAAAGTTGAAACTTTCTGATTTCTTATAAATATTCGAGATATTTGATTAAATAGGATTATGATCTCTGTTCAATAGCATCGTTCTTCTTCAACAAAAGAACATTGTTTTATAAAAGAAATTTTAAACAGTTTTATGAGTAATTAAATATTTACAAATGTCCAAAAGAACTAATAAATAATTCCCTGATATCATGACGATAATTTTGATTTCAATCTTTACATAGCTTTCGACATCGTCATGCACTAATTTTAACCGCTCCAAAATTTTCAAATTGTTTGGACGAACAACAGGATTTCTAAACGTATTCCAAACTTCAAAAGCAATTTCAACGTAAACAAAAACTAAAAATTAATTTTTAAAATGTTTTCCTCACAAAAACGTTTAGAAAGCCTACGAGAGCACTTTCGTACACATAACAAAATAAGAGAGCAAAGACAACATTCATCTAAAGTGCACACAGTTCGTTGGAATTGTGATGGCAGGAAGTTAGCTAGCGGCTCAAATGATAAAAGTGTAAATATCGCTCTAAAAGTTCTAAATCATTTTTCTATGTTTCTGTTCTTTAAAGGTTGTAGTTTTTTCATTGGATCGTGAACGACTGACAAAAGATCGAACATTTTATGGACATTCTGGCACAGTTGATCAACTCACGTGGCATTCTAAAAATCCTGATCTCGTTGCAACAGCTTCAGGTGACAAAACCGTTCGCATTTGGGATACAAGAGCACAGAAAGTACTCAGTATAATTAACACAAAAGGGGAAAACATCAACATTACATGGTCAAGTGATGGACACACTATTGCAGTCGGGAATAAAGAAGATCTCATCACATTCATCGATACAAGAACAAATAAAATTCGAGCTGAAGAGAAGTTCAACTTTGAAATTAACGAAATTATGTGGAATAAAACGAGTGACCAAATGTACCTAACAAGTGGCCAAGGATGTGTACATATTCTCAGTTATCCAAATCTTGAAGCGCAACACGTTTTGAAAGCTCATCCTGCGACTTGCATTTGCATAGACTTTGACAACACCGGAAAGTACTTTGCTATAGGATCTGCTGATGCTCTTACCTCTATTTGGGATGTTGATGAACTTTCATGTGTACGAGTTCTTTCAAGATTAGATTGGCCAGTAAGAACAGTCTCGTTTAGTCACGACAGTAAATTGCTTGCATCAGCATCAGAAGATCACTTCATCGACATCGCATTCATCGAAACAGGAGAAAGAGTTTGCAACATTAAACTCGAATCAGCTACATTTTCAATCGCTTTTCATCCAAAACAATATCTTCTCGCTTATGCTTGTGATGACAAGAAGGATGAATCTCGTGATGCTGGAAATTTCAAAGTTTATGGTTTCTCTGAATAATTTCGAGTTTTAAGAATTAGAAGAATTTTTTCTAAAAAATCTTTATTTAAAATAAACTTTTTAAGACCAAGTTTCTTCATGATATTTTCCATCTTTAATCATACGTTGAATGAATTCTTTGTCATTTATTGCATCTTCAAGGGCTTCTTTAACAGCTGTTGGCATGTTTTTTGAACTTCCCGATACATAGAAAAATCCCCCTCGTTCAACTAAAAGATTTTTCAGCATTTTTCCTTCTTTCTCAATCAGATGCTGAACGTAACTAAACGAAATAAATTTTTTAAAAAATATTAAAACAAATTTAGAACTGAAATCTTACATTTTATCTTCTTGATCTCTTGAGAAAGCGCAGAAAAGTTTAAGAATTCCTTCCTGTTCAAATCGTTTCAATTCGTCTCGACAATGGAAATCTTTTTCTTCATTTCTACAGCCAAAGAACAAGACAAACTTCTCATTACGAGATTTCTCACTGAGTTGGTAATCTTGAAGAATTGCTCGGAAAATGGAGAGACCAGTTCCAGGTCCAACCATTACCATTGGTGTATCAGCATCCGTTGGGAATAGAAACGATCCTTTCTTAATTGAAACTATTACCCGATCACCAGCATTCAATGACTTCAACCAATTAGTACACAAACCTTTTCGTGGCTCCTTCAACCTTGTCTGATACTCAACAACAGCTATGAGAAGGTCTAAACGATTTGTTAACATACTCGAAGCAATTGAATAAGGTCGTGGTTTGATTGGTTGAAACAATTCGAAAAGCAAGCTAAGATTTAATTTAGAAGTTGCATGTGGAAAATCTTGAAGCACTTCAAGGATTGTTCGTTTTGGACGATTAACATAAGTTAATAAATCTTCCTGTCCTTCAAAACTTGCAAACTCGAGAAGTTTTTCTTTCTCTAATTCGTTTTCGCAATTATAAGCGAGAACTTCAAATGCACGAGGTCTGGGTAAGGCATTGAGATCCCAATACTGTGTAGCAATAGTAATCAAAAGTAGCTTTTGTCTTAACATTGAAGGTGCTGGCATTTCTGTAATTAATTTGTGAGAAAAGATGAAAGTTTTAAAAAGGGCAATTCAATGTTGGTTTTATTTTTCGATCTCAATAAAGTTAAGCATAAAATTCATTCAATGTCTTCTTCCTTCCATCCATCATCATCTGATAAAAATCTTCTTTTTGCTGCTGTATTCATATATGGACGATAAACCCATTCAGTGTCAGCTGCTTTCTCTTCATCAACAGTTCCAAGTTTAATGTGATACAATCGAAGTTGAAAACGTGGACCAACTTCAGTCAATTCCAGATTTTTATTCACATATTGGTAATTGTGATGACGGAAACTTATATAGTCGTCATGG
The DNA here is from genome assembly GCA_900005825.1 of Clunio marinus. Taxonomy (NCBI): domain Eukaryota; kingdom Metazoa; phylum Arthropoda; class Insecta; order Diptera; family Chironomidae; genus Clunio; species Clunio marinus. The sequence goes on along the minus strand of CVRI01000039.1, from coordinate 647,677 downwards.
TTAGCGAAAGTTATAACACGTTTTGAATCTTCTTTGGGAACAGGGAAAAGATATTTCAGAACCGACATTGTTCGTTCTCCAAGCTTCGTTTTAAAATTGTGAAAGATTAAATGAGGTTTTGCTTCGGAAGCTGGACAAACATCAGGAATAGAATGGCGTGTAACCACAGATGAAAGATTGAAATATGCTGTTGGTCCATATGGCAGATGACACACAACAAGATTCGTTGGAACACCGCGAACCTCATGAACGACAATCAAATCTGTTGCTTCATTAGCTCTACATGAATGAACGAGTTGTTTAATATCACAATTTCCTCTGTTTACTTTTTGTGAGTTTGGAAAAATCATTCGAAGTTCTTTGACAAACTGTTTAAGTGTTGCTGATGGATTATGAGACGTTGTTATGAGAATTTTTGGATCTTCACATCCAGCGTATCTGTATTCATCATCTTGAGAGTTAGCTGTGTTTGCTCCACCACTAACACCACTCATTAAGCTTGCTTCTTTTGGTCCGTCATCATTCCATTTGAGTTTCTTCTGAAGATCTAGAGCATCTTTTCTTAAATCTCCGTGGATTGGAACATGATCTTCCAGACTTTTCTTGATTCGATCTTTTTTATCCTGAGTTTTTTTATGTCTGATTTCAGCTGTTTTACGATACAAATATTCACGTCGTAATCTTGCTTGTCGTCTTAGCATTTTTTTCAATTTTTTAATATAATTGACAATTTAAATGAATATTTTGAGGAGAATTTAATAAACACGAGTTTGAAATGAAGCCGTTCGATTCAATGATGCCGTTCGATTCAATGATGCCGTCGACTCTTACGACGGCGTCAATTTAAAAATTGTTCACATTAAGAAGAGTAAACCTTGAGTCTATGTGTTTAAGGTCTAGCTTTGTTCACTTGCGTTCTTCAGCAGAATTTGTAAACAAAAAAAAATTCTAAATTTGAATGAAGGAAAGAAATGAGTTTTGAATTAGTTTCTACGTAGATTTTAGAAAAACCAATTTTTTTAACAATGGAGACAAAAGGAAAAGCATCATCATCTGATTGTTTTTGGAATAAAATTGAAAGTGAATATGGAGAAATTCCAAATTTAGTAAAATTAATTCTCGACATCAACGGTTTCAACTCCTTTCTTGCACTTAAAGGCATTCGTTGCGATGACAAACAAGAATTCTTTCAATCTCTTGAATTGACAGTCATAGAATTCTTAGGATCGGAGGGTGAAAGTATTTTAAAAGCAGAATTCGAGGCCGAAATTGCTGCACAATATCAAAGCAGTGTAAATTTTAGATTGAAACCAGGACATCGAAATTACATCCTCAATCTTATGTTACAAATAGAAAAAATTGACGCAAATGATTTCTTTGGAAAACAAATTAGTGAAATGTCACCAATAAAAACAGTTTACAAGTCAAAGAATGAATACATTCAAGTTCCACCACTTCATTTTGCAAAGAAAGAAAATAAATCAGAATCGTACATGCAATTAAATTCGTTAGATCACGGTTACTCACGTGATGAAGAGGAACAAGAAGATTACGAGTTTGATGAGGAATATCTCACTGACGAAATGGACATGGGTTCATATGAAACATTTAAAGTAGAATATGATGCAAATGAGAATCAAGAAACTAAACGAAGATCTTCAAGATCAACAGCATCAAATTCAAAACGAAGACCTGAATATATGTACAATGACGAGTTCATGGCAAAACAAATCAATCCTCGTCGAAGAAGGGTGACTTTAAATAAAAATTATCCACCAACTGATGAAGGAATAAAAGAAAGATTTGGCGACCTTATCAAGCAGGTAAAAGAATTCAAATTTGATGTGAAATAAGAGTTAAGTTAAATTTTCTTCTATTTTAGAGCATGGAATGCATTCTACCTAGTGAAAAATTAAAACAAGTAGCAAATGTTCAATTGAATATTGAGAAAGAGTCTGACGCATCATGGGCAGTTTATTGTCCACTTTGCCATACTAGAATTCGACTTCCAGTCGTCAAGGAAAATGGTGGTCGATATTGTAATTACAAACGTTCAAACTTCGAACGACATCTTCGTTTTAAACATCCTAATAAAAAAGATGCATACGAAACAGTGGAATTGGAAGTAGAAACGATTGATGAAAGTAATATGGTTTTCCCTGATTAGTATTTTTAAATATTTTAACTAAAAATTGTAACTTTTCCGAGATCGAGTCTAATAAAAATATTTTTAATGCTCACCGTCATCAATTTGTTCTAACATCACGCAATCATTTGGAAAGATGTTCAAGTCATGTTCTTTGAAGATTTCAAAAAGCATCTTAACACTCTCTGTTGAGTTTTGGGGACGAATGTAAGCGACATCACCAGGATTCCATGTAAGCGAACATCGGCAAAACGATATTAAACGAACGTCTTGAAAATGTTCCTCAGCAGTTGTTCTTATGTTTTCCTTGAATTAGATTGTCAATAAATATTTAAATCAGACTGATGTTTCCTTACCACAACTTCAACGTAGCCGTCTTCTGAAGATTCATCGAAATCAGAATAAATATCAAATTTTTCGTCGCCCGATTGAAAGGTTTGACATTTCTTCACATTCCATCTACAAAATCTTGGTGTCACAGACAAAGGATTTACACCTATTGGAAGTGGTTTTATCTCTAACACTTTCTCCCAAAAACTTTTAAGCCATGGAAATAAAACAGCTCCAACACCTAAGTCATGTTGGTCATCACAAAGTCCAACAGGTTGAAGTGGTGCAGCACCAAGTTGCATCAGTCTTTTATGCAAACGTTTAGCTACAAAATTAAACTTTTGATAGCTTGAATCACCCAAACCAAGAACTCCAAATTGTAATCTTTCGAGTGAGTCTGCTGGAAGATTCTTGCGTAATAGAAACTTCCAAAACTTTTTCATGTTATCTGGTTCCTCTGAAATAATTTGTATGGATGGACAGTCAAGGATTTGATCTTTAATTACTCACCTCCTTGTCCTGTTGTTGAGCAAACGAATATTACAATTTCTTCTTCGATCAGCTGTTTCACATCATAATCGTTCATTGACTTCACATTGCCTTTGAGATGAAATCTTTTTGACTCTCTCCAGATATTTTCACTAATGTCCTGTGCAGTTCCAGTTTGGCTTCCATAAAGTATCAGAATTTTCCTATTCATTTTATATTAGTAGATTAGATACAACAAAACAATGATAAATCGACTTTTTTTAGATCATTGTTTAAATTTGTAAATAATTAGCAAAGACACAAACCAAAAAACTTAACGAATGAATTTTCAAATGTTCACGGTCTTAACAGAAATGTTGCACAAAATCTAATATTTCTTTGCACATAAACATGTTTAATTTCAAATCATTTGAATAAAGAATATAGTTTGAGAACAAGCTGGTTTCCTTTATAACTTCATGTATTAATTTTTCAGTTAATCTTGGAGAAAGTTTTAATCAAAACTTACACTTTAAATAGGTAATAATTTTAACAAACTTTTATCATAGCAACTGTGTTGAGTTTTCGTGTCAACACAGAAACGAACGATTTTGTCAAACAACACGAACAATTGTGTTGACAATTTTACCAACCCAACTGTATGATAATTTATGTAGATATTGGTAAAAAATAAGAATTTGCTTATTAAGTTTTCATTAAGACGTTATGATTTTATTAATTTCATCAACTATATTTTCACTTCCCCCATGTCAATACTTTAACTTAACATGTCAAGAGAATCATATTGTCTTATCATATGATTCGAGGTGAAGTTATTGCTGCTGTTGTTGTTGTTGAAGCTGCTGTTGTTGTTGTTGAAGCTGCTGTTGTTCCAGATCCTGCTGCTGTTGTTCGGGAACATTAAGCTGCTGTCGTTCCTGTTCCTGGTGCTATTGCCATGCCCGGGTATTTCGTCCCGGACGACGACGAATGCCATGAGAACAACGACGAATGCCATGAGAGGGTCGGCCGCGTCCTAAGTATGGAGGTACTAAGATAAGAAATAATTTATATTAAATTACCTACATTATAATTTTTTTTTATAGTTACCAAGTCGACGAGGTTTTCCGCGAAGCAGTAGTAGATTAAGTTTTCTAACATGCCCCAAAAAATATATGAAACTGCGAAAGAAAATTAAATTTATTCGTTTAAGTTTTATTAAAAGATCTTACATTCGATATCCTCCACCTCTCCCTCCACGACTTGCTCCAGGAGTTCCTCGTCGCACTGGATTTTTTTGTCGATCCATATTTTGTGTTTTAATTCATTTTTTTTTACTTGAAATACGTTTGCGCGCAAAATTCTCAACTTTGGAATTGTAACATCCGGTATTTTCGCTTGAACCGGTCGAAGGTTTGGACTCTGGGATGCATTCTTGGAAATAGAGAGATAGTGCGTGGATGTCAAGGATAAGTTTTCAAAGCTCTGCTGCAATCCATTCTTAGGTAGGTAGTTGAAAATTTGACTTGAAAAACATGATTATTATAAAGAATTAAAATTTTTAAATTGCTTTTTTCTGTGAAGTTTTGAAGTAATTTTTTGTGAAGAATTCTTCATGATTTAAAAAATCAGTAAACTTCGTGGAAAATTCAATTTCCCGCATTGACGTTAATAAAAATGAAACTTAATTTAATGAGGTATTTGCTTTATAAACTGAGAACTTTTTAAACTTATGATTTCCAACCAGCTCTTGATTTTATCACAGACCTCTGATTGTCATCGATAACATTAACAGCGCTCGTATCGGTGAAATTTGTTTGAAAGCTGCTAAGATTGAATGTCATAAGGAACATGTTGTGTGTTTCATTGTCTAATTATCCTCGTAAATCGTTCAAATATTAATTGTGGGTGGCTATAACAAAAATCACATCTTATTAAAACTACAAAGACGAAATCTTCAACATTTTTATTAATTATTTTTGTTATGAAAGTTACCGGTATAATCTCCAAAAATTAAAATTAATTATCATTGAGTTCAATGTAAAGTTTCAAACAAGCCTGACCTGAGAGATTACAGAAGTTGATAATCATATTCTCAAATACCTTTACCCTTAAATATTCGAAATTGTGAATGAAATTTATTCATCTTTTCTTAATTTCTTGCTTGATGTTTCAATTGCCTCTAGCCAAGTTTTTAATTCTTCTGGTTGTTGTGGTCGTTCACCACTTACAAATTCTTTCATTAATTCCATAACATTAACTTTAGTCACACATTGCTTTGACATTGCAACTGCTCTTACAAAACCATCGAAAGTCACGAATTTTTGTTCTAAATAAATTGCTTTGTCGTCCCACCAAACAAGTTCAGTTTCAATTTTATACGCATTGAAGATAGGAATCGTTCGACGATATCGAACCGAGCTTGCACCTTGAACAGCACCACCGCCATGCTTTTTGATAGCAGCATAGATACCAGTTAATCCGTAAAAATGGAATCTGGCAAAGTCCAACTCGCGCAGATATCTGGCATTGTTCATGTGACGTATGAAGATATCTACGTCTTGTGTTGTACATAAACCTGGACGATTGATAATTGAATTTAAATGCTTTAAATAGGAATCTTTCATATTAAAATGAGATCTTTTTCCTACCATAAATTGTAGTTTTTTCAGTCACTTTACGCTTCTTTTGAAAGAAGTGAGCGAATCCTAAAGTGAACAGACATCTCAGGAAGTAGTTAAAATCCCAAATTGCATATAAAATAAACATAAAAGTTATGAGCTCCATTCCTATGAAAAAAAAATTGAAATTACAAAAATGTTAATTTCTAAACTTTGACTAAAGGCAAAAGGTTAATCAATTTTCTTTTGTTTTTAAATGGTATTAATCTGCATGTATGGGTGTAACAACAAATAACTTGGATTAAAAGAATTTAACAAAAGCTTCTCCTACTTAACCTTAAGATTAATTTACTTAAAAAACTCACTTGAAAGTTATGTGCGTTCAATTTCCTTTACAATCCTTACTTTAACGACTTCGTTATAGGAAATACGATTAGAAAACTACTGGACACGTCTTGACTTCTGCCGACTACCTGTGTCTTATACAATAATTTCGGTGTTGCTTAAAGAGTTAATAAGTTTTATCAGGGCTCAAAACTTTTTGAAAATTATTGATGTTCAAATAGATTAATTACTAATGACATTGACATAAGAAGAAATCATCGAATGCATTCGATACATTAATGTTCCGTGATGGGCTTACTTCTAGTTTAAATTAATCCAAACTATAAAAGATGAAACATAAAATATTTAATAATTCAAACAAGTTCTACGCCCTGAATTAAATGCATACATTGAAGATATTTTGGTTGATTTCATTTTCTTCGATGTGTTGAATAAAAACGGTGAAAGCAAAAACCAAGACTGGTTTATTTATATCTCTTCAAAATTTTCTAAATTAAAATTCGTATATTTGGAGCATTGTTTGGAAGATTTTTGATGGATAAGCTTTTGGAATCGTAGAGAAAATGAGCTTCAGTTGCATTGATTTTTAGTTTTCATGTGATCAGATTAAACACTTGTGTTTGTTTCAGGTGGATAGAATCTTTGATTATTTAGAAAACATATTTGATTAAATAGCTTTTTTAAACAGACGACCGTAGCAGAAAATGTGAAAGTGAACAATAAATAACCGAATGAAGAATGATCAAATTGGAAAATATCTTTTCCGAATCACTCGAGATAGATCTGCGTAACATGAACCTCGCTATAACGTAACTAGGACTTGATGAAGTTAAACCTCTCTGTTGGCTTGTTTACAAATTTATTTGCATAAAAAAAAATTTCAGTGTTTTTCAATGTTTTAAAATTCAGATTTATTTAAATCTTCAGATACTCAACTAAATGTTACTCGCACTATATGCAGCTGTTCCTTTCTTATTGTATAATCAGTAACAAGTCACGATAAAATTGAAATCAATAACTCACCAAATTTTGATCAAAAATGTCGCTTATTCGTTTGGGTGATTTTAAAGCCTTCGCTAAATTCGTGTCTTTTCAAGCTCTTGGAGGAATAACGACTTACTACCTCATGAATCCTCGAGTGAAAAAAGAAGTTTCAAGTAATGATCTGATTGTGACAACCGGCTGTGACTCTGGCTTGGGATACTCGATAGCAATTCATTGTCACGATATCTTAAAAATGTCAGTTGTGGCTTGCGTACAACATTTTAACAGCAAAGGCTCACTTAAACTGAAAGAGATGTACACAAATTCCAATAGATTTCACATGGTCCAACTTGATGTGACTAAGCTTGATAGCGTGAAGGAAATGAAGAAATTTGTTAGTGACTTGCTAGAGAAGAACCAAAACTTGCGTAAGTTTCTTGGAATCCAAAATGTTCTTAAACATTAAATTGTATTAATTTGTATAGAACTGAAAGCTCTTGTTAACAATGCTGGAGTTATGTGCTTCGGTGAAACAGAATGGCAAACACATCGAATCATCACTCAACAAATTGAAGTGAATTTGCTAGGATCAATAAGAGTGACAAAAGAGTTTTTGCCATTGGTGCGTACACACAAGTCTCGAATCATTAACGTAACTAGTCATTGTGGATTGCAATCAATTCCTGGACTTCCAATCTACTGCGCATCTAAAGCTGGACTGAAAGCTTTTAATGATGGTCTAAGATTGGACATGAAAAAATACGACATTGATGTTGTTAATTTTATTCCCGGTTCGTTTGTCTTACAAAGCAACATCACATCATCTCAACCAGCATTCATTGATGAAATGAATGGAGAATTTTCAGAAGAACAAAAAAGTTTTTATGGAGATTATTTTGATCGATACACAAAAGCACTAAAAATGTTTTGTGGTGATAAAAGTCCACAGAAAGTTGATCAACTTGTTTTGGAATCATTTGAAGAGGCGCTTCTTGAGAATCCATCAAAAGTTCTTTACAAATGTGAACCAATTCGGTACAAAATTTATCACACACTTTTTAAAATTACTCCACAATTTGTAACTGATTGGTTGCTTTACAAGTTTGTTGCACTTCCTGAGTATATTCCTCCAAAATCACAACCTTCATAATGACGTGAATCTTAATTTCAAGATCTTTTCATCAATTTCAACTTCAGAACTTTTTGATATTTCAAGAAAAATTTGTAAATTGGAATTTTTAATGCTTTTTATTTGTAAAAAAGTTATAAAATATCTATAAATGTAATAAAACCAAATAAATTGAATAAAAAAGATGTAAAATTCAGAGATATTCACATTAAAGAACACGATGAATTGTCGCCATCAAAAGCCACTCGATCCCAATCAACTCCTTCTTGAATTGACCTCACAAGATCATTTCTTTGAAATGCAGTTTTTTTGAAACTTTCCATCATTTCGATTTCAGGAATTGAACCACCAAGTTCTTTGGGAAATAATGATGGATCGAGTAATGTCATTAATTTATCCATATTTTCGACAACATGAATTCTTTTCTTCAACTTTTCATTTGTAGCTTTTTTAGCTACTTCTAACATGAAAGAAGCGAAAGACGGCAATGCCACAATGTACATTCCCTTCTGCCTTCCAACTGATCCTTGTTTGATTACCGACACAAAATCAATTGCATCTTTTACAGAGAATAATCGGAGATGACCAAAAGTGATATCTGATTGATCCATCACAGTGACAATGCCAGAGATTTGAGTTTCTTCCTCCTCAAGAATAACTCTTGCAATCCATGTTAAAAGTTGAATGCAATCTGAAGCTGTGAAAATTTTATGATCAACATTTCTTGCTTGCACTAAAATAATTCGACGTCCTTCTTTATCTCTCTCCATCAGTGGATATGCAACTTTCGACTCATAAAGTGCCCACATTCTTGAAAAGACGCCATCAGTGAAGTCATACCATCTCGGTACTGAATGTTTCAGCAGCAGATAATTCTCAAATAATTCTGTAGATTTGTCAAAGCGAAATTTCTTTGTTCTAAGAAACTGAAGTAAAAATAAATCATCTAAAAATAATAAAAAGAAAGGTCAATGACATTTGACAACATGTTAGGTAATTTTGATGATTTAAATGTAAACAAAAATAAATATCCAAAAGATATTTCGAATATCTAAAATTTTGATTGATTTTTACCTTGTCGACAGTTGGCAAAATAAACATGTTTTGCAATCCATTCCCGGAAATCTTTTAAAGATTGTGATCTTATGTCTGATGTTTCATTTAACTCATTTTGTGCTTTAATAATAAAGCTTTGTTCAAGATTCATTTCCAAATCGAAACAATTAAAACTTTAATCCATATGTTTTCGAAGAAATCTTATCTTTCTTCAAATCGATAACGTAAAATGTAAACAAATTAATAAATCAAACTAAACAAAAATTAACGAAAAACGAAAAATTCGCATACTAAATAAGAAAAAGTTTAGGAAGCAACACAAAATGTAAAATAAATGCTACTGCTAACGAATCTCACACAAAAATGATCGGAAAAGAGCTGAAAGAGAAATAAAGAAAAAAGAAAAAAACAATTTTAGTAAATGAGAGTTTCATGGTCATTCGGAACGTCATATAAAAACGCCATGGATGGATTCACAAGATTCTTGAATACATTTTTTTTTCGCTAGTGGATTTAATTAGGGGATTTTTCATAGATACATATAAGTAATGGTCAAAGAGTAGAATTATTAGACACGGTAAAGATACAAAATATTTTATTTGTTTGACTCGAGAGTCTGATGCAAGAAAAGTTTATTTAACTTCTGAAAGAACAGAACAAAAAATGTATGTCAAATAATACCAAGAAACTTTGCATGTATTCGACAACAATCAATAATATTTGCAATTAAACTGCTCAGCTTTGCAATTATCACGATCAATCGTTATTTATTCTGACCTTAACTTAAAAGCTTACAATTTGTGCTCAATTATATATTAATGATTTAATTTAGGTTTTTTCTCTGGTGGGCCAGACTGATTATCCTGTTTCACTTGATTTTGAGATCCAACGCTGTCATTTGTGTTTGTATCCATTGGTTCTTGTTTGATGGTTGGTGTCTGATCTTTATTGGTGTCGTTCTTTTGCGTTCCAGATTTCTCATCATCAGCTTTTGTGACTTGTTCTTGTGGGACAATTTGTGGGATTGGAAACTTTCGAAGTAACTCACCAAGAAGCATGTCAACACGCTGTCTTTGAAATTGACTGCTTGGTTCTTCTCTTGCCTTTTCTTTCTTTATTTCTTTATTATCTTCGGATGTGACTGAAATGTTAAAATTAAATTATTTATAAAGTGAAATTATAACACTTATGACAACTTACTGGTTTTACCGACTGAAAAATCCCAACTGTATCCTTTTGTCGGATGAAACTTTGCATAGGAAATTGCATCGTCGAATGCTTGTTCCAGATTATGAACAGTTGATAAGATTCTTGAATTGAAGACACTTGCAAGATCGGGAGCCTGATGGACTCTTCCAGCTATGATGTAATAATCAGCTAAAGGTGTAGTATCTTCTGGAGAATGACGATGTTGCTTTCTTATGACATATAAAATCGGTTCTTTCACATGCAACAGGATGTACTCAACACCAACCATATTTTTCAACTGTTCCATACTTTGACGTTGCATTTTCACAATTTCATTGTTACATGTTCGATCGTAAAACGAGTTGGATTTGTCAGAGAAGTAATCCATAACATTCGAAGCATTCAAGAAAGGAATCCAATTACTATCATGCCACGAAATATGAAGCGGATTTTCTGGATGAGGAATACTTAATGGTCGCGACATTATGAAGTTCTCTTTAAGTTTCAACTGAAGTTTAATTAAGGTTTAAATGAAGAAGAGTGGAATATGATTTTTATAATTGATCAAAGAGCCGTAAATTTAAAATTTTTTATGTTTAGAAGTGAAGCGAGAAAAAGTAAACAATGACTACGCCGCTAAACGGCGTTGATCGAAGATATCTTGTAACAACGGCGGCACCGAATCAATTTCACGAAATTTCACGATCATTTTCTCAAATATTTTCTTCTTATTTTTAAACAGATGCAAAGTATTTCCCGAGTTTATGTTTCATGTTCATGAAATTTCTTCCTTCGTCTCTGCTAAAATTAGTTTCAAGATCATTTCGTGTCGTTTCGTGTAAAATTGAGGAATTATTCATTCATTAGTTTAGTAGCATTTGATGCGGAAGCACCTAAGTCATGGTAAGTGCAGTACATTAGCACCACTTGTCTTAATCGTCATCTCGTGTACGAAATAAAATATTTCTTTATCATTTAAGGGCAAACCAAGTGAGTCATCATCTCCGTTTCGTGTCATTCCCATTCATTATGCTCGAGAACTCATTGATGAAACGATTAAGCTTATTAATGAAGAATGGCCAAGGTCAATTGGTGCACGAATGTGGTCACTGGAGTCAAGCAATGATAATCTTCCAACATGTCTTGTGCTAACTAATCCAACAAACTGGGAAGCAAATGATGGTGTAACTAAAGACACTCCGAGAGTTTTAGCTCATCTCAAACTAACACCAATTCCTTCAAATCCATCTGCTTGTTTCATTGAATCTGTAGTTGTGTGGAAATCATTACGTGGGAAAGGAATTGGAAGATTTCTAATGAACGAAGCTGAAAATTATTGTAAATATAAATTGAAACTTGAAGAAATTTATTTGTCGACAACAGATAAAGAAGATTTTTATCTGAAGCTCGGTTATGAACCTTGCCCACCAGTTTCGATTTTTGGTGGTCCATGTAATGGATCTTTCAGACCAGTCACTAAAAAGAAGTACATGAAGAAAGTTCTTACTGAACCTTCGGATGACGAACAATGTTAAATGTTGTGAATAATTCTCATTATCTTATGTGAAACTTTAATGGATTATAATTAAGTGGCACTTAATAATACTTTATTGTGAATTCTGTGAATATTAACAGATAATTGTGATAATCCATCAAACACCAGACTCAACATTTATTCCATGATTGCTCTTACATTTTAATTTATTTTCGAGACTAACATATTTATCGCTCAATAAAATATTTTTCGATTAAAATCAATTTCATTTCTTTGTTGCAATTCCAATCACTTTTTGAGCATGATCATTATTTTCCAAGCATTCAACAAAGAATGCTCCAAGATCATATTTAGAAATTGATCGACCTGGTGATTTGTCATAAAGTGTTGTGTATTCGGCAGAAGGCTCATCTAGGAAAACAGAAGAAAATATTATGAAGAAAGTGGAACAAAAAGATTTAAAGTATTTACCGGCAATATGAGGAGGAAGTACAGCACGATACTCAAGATCAGATTTTGTGACAATTTCCAGCATTCTTTTGTGATCAGCATTTAAATCATTGAACATTTTGGGAACCTTATCTGGTTCCATGAATAAGAAAGAAGACATACAAGCTGAGAATTTTCGTAATCCAAACTTTTTCATTGATTCGATGATATTTTTAGTTCCTTCGGACATCATTGTAGTTGGTGCCAAACTATTACGTGTTCCTAATATAATAATCACAGCGTCTGTACCTTCAACGGTCTTGTCAACATCACTTTGGTTCAATACATCGCCTTTTACAATTTCAACTTTGTCTTTGAATTCATTAGGAACTGTTGATTCATCCCTTACGAGAAGTTTCACTTTCTTTCCTTAACATTATCATATTTTGTAAATAAAAATCAGTTAACTCTAAGTAAACATTTCAAACCTTTCTCCAAAGCTGCTTTAACAGCACATGAACCGGTCATGCCGGTACCACCAAAAATTGCGAGTTTGCTCAAAGACATTTCTTCTTATTCGAGTTCTTTATTGTTGATTCAATGATAAAACAAAAAATTTCTCTCGTTAATGACGTGTAGCCTTGAAAAATGATTAAGATAAAACCTGGAATTGGCTTATACTCACAATGGGAAAAGAAATCAAATAAAGTTTCTCAGGGTTTTGCGGTAAACATTATGAACTGAATTGAAATGAAGTTTTTATAATCGAAACTTTATTATTTAAAATTAATTTTTGAACGTTAGACATACGAGGAACAATTGAGACATTTTGTTGAAAAAGTTACAGGATAAATTTAAAGTAGATTAAAATAAAGAGATTAGACATTGAAAAAGTAAAATTAATTTTCTTGTACAGTTATTTCAACCATATATAGCAAGAAACTGAATTTTTCCGGGCCTCACGAATGAGTTGAATGTGTCGAAGCATTTGAAGGAAACGATCATTTTTCTTGTCAACATTCTTTCCCAAAACTCGTGCAATATCTCCAACTGTGATGAATTTAAAGCCTTCGAAATATTTAGTTTGATCTTTGAACATTGTTTGCAATGTAACTTCAAAAGGTTTAAGGGATAATTTCTGTTTGTGTAAGATCTGATACTTTTCATTGAATGTTCGTATGATGACGTTATCTAAGAAGCCTTGAAGTTCTGTAAAATAAAAATTCTTTAAATAACAATAAATTAATGAGAAGTTAATGAAAATACCCGATAAAACAGCTCTCCCTTTCATATAACCAGGAATACGAGCAAAATCATCATCTGTGATTTCATACTCGAAATCTGTAAATTGAAGTTGAACTTTTGTCCTCTTTTTAGCAAAAGGCGATTTTGCGTATTCTGATACCAACATTCTAGGAGTATTTGTCTCAGAGAATGCCTGCAATGCTCCAGGTCTTTCATAAACTTTTGGAGTACCAGGAATAGAAATTTCCTTGAGGATCCTTTTTTCATTTTGTTGTTTTTTTTCCAGCTCATCGTGATGTTTAAGTAAAAGCATCATTTTGAGTTGAACTCTGTTGATTATGGTGGTGGTTTCTTTGTATTCCTTTTTGAGAATATTATTTTGTTCGTTTATCGAATCATGAATTGCTTTTTGCAGTTTCTTAGCATCACTGTTGTTTTCACTTAACTGACTTAAATTTTCAGTTAATTTCTTTTTATGAGGCAGGACAATCAATGCTTCTGAAATGTTTTGTACTTTTTCATTCAGATTATCAAATGTTTTTACAATTTCTTCCATTTTTAAACTTTTTTATGAAAACTTCAAGACTTTTGTTGTTATTTTGAATTCAAATAAGCAGCGTCGCCGTTGGGGTTTGTTAAAGTTCTCTCTCAAAAACAATTACTCAACGGCATCAACAATACCGTCAACGGCGTTCAACTAAGAACTTTTAGAATTAAAAAAACTTATACATAAAAATAACTTGCTTAATTTAAATATACTAAAAGGCTTAAAATTAAGTTATAAAACATCTAAACACATTCTAGAATATATAAATTGTGAAACAGACATGAAGTGTGCTGAAAAAACTGTGAATTTGCTCACAAATATGATTGTGAAAGTTTTGAGAATTTAAAATTAGTCAAACATAGAGGAAAATTTCAATTCGGAGAAGAAAAAAAATCAAATTTTTCTTCGAAATAATTGCGCTCTTTAATTGAATTGTGTGCGTTCGATTATTCGTTGTAAAATGCCCAGTGCTTCATTTTCGTCATCTCGGACCTTCAGACGATCAAAACGAAAAGGATCGAATCGAAATAATTCAGGTAGAAGATTACGAAGAGAATAAAAAAGTTGTTCAATGGACGGGGCAGATGGGGATTGAGGCAAAAATATGGAAACAAAGATGGAATGGGCTCACAACTGGATCGTATGAAAAGAGAAAGAGAGAAGAAAAAAAAAACATTTACCTGCGAATAGTGATGCAATTTTTTCTGTTATAATTAATTCCGTTTTCACTACCTGATATAGATTCCCAAAAAAAAGAAAAAATTCATATATCAAACATTAAAATATGTCGTTGTGCCGAGAGAGTGCATAATTTTTTTTGTATGTATGCTGCTGCTATGCTATGCACACCATAAAAGTTAACATATAATTTATTGGGGAAAAATTATTTACTGTTTCATCCTTTTTAAATATTTCCATTTTCTACATTTCACAATCATTCAACATTAATATTAAATGATATTTTCGTTCATGTTCAGTCATTTTTTTGCTTCTAGTAGGAAATAAATGTCCCAATGATTGCATTGAGCAAAAGAATAAATTTCATGAGTGAAAAACATGAAATAGTGGAAAAAACAGCAACAGCAGCATCAGCAAAACCAACTTTGATTCAATTAATGACCTACATTAAACATTCCATTTTATTCAACTTTTTTTTTCTTCTCTTCTCTTGTTCATATAAATCTGATGATGCTTGAATGAAAATTGCCTTTTTGTGACGATTCGTCGCGAGAGTTCTTGTGAAATTTGCTGTGGAAACTATTGAAGATGTTTCCATTGTTTATTTTCTTTTATTTCTTGATTCATGAACGATTGCCAGTTCCTCTCTTCACAACACTTTTAATTAATTGCCCAAACGTGCCACCTCGAAAATAATTGTTTCCGCAATTTGATTCATTAAAGATGATTATAACTTTGACTTTCAGATGCCTACGAACCACCGAATTGCCAAAATATTCCAGCACCATCGGTTGGAACTGCTCCGGGACCGTCGGTTGCTAACTCATCGACAAATCCAGACACTTCCAATCCGACAACGTCAAACGGTAGCAATCCCACGATACCAAACACTTCATCAGCCTCGACAGCTTCATCATCAGTACTCGCAACAACAACCAGCGTATCATCATCGGAAACACTTCCAAGTAATTCCAGTGGATGTTCGTCATCTGCCAGTTGCCATCATTCGCCATATGATTTAAGAAAGAAATCACCAATGGCTTGCAATAGTGAGAATTGGCTTGGTTGTGCTGGAACATCAACATCAACAACCACCAGCTCAACATGCACGTCCGGAAGTCAACAATCGTCCACAACATCATCACACAATCATCATCATTATTCCACAAGTAGTAATAGCAATGCAAACTATGATTATTTGCCAGCACGTAAACGTCCACGACGCACTTACTCCAGCACTGAAACATCAACAACGATGAGTGCAGCACATTATCTTCAATATGAAATGCCCGATGAGGTTCTTTTAACGATATTCAGTTATCTTATGGAACAAGATTTATGTCGTGTGTCGCTTGTTTGTAAACGTTTTCAAACCATTGCCAACGATTGTGAATTATGGAAACGTCTTTATCAAAGTGTTTATGAATATGACTTGCCATTGTTTAATCCCGAGCCATGCAAGTTTCTATTCATGAAAGTCGAAGACTGTGAATTCTCAAATCCTTGGAAAGAGAGCTTCCGTCAACTTTATCGTGGAATTCATGTACGACCGAATTATCAGGATAGAAAATATCAGGGACGAAATATTTCTTACTTCAATACCGTACAAGCAGCTTTTGATTACGCCGATGAACGTAATGCTGCTAATAATATCGCCAGTGCACCACAAATTGGAGCTGGAATGAGTAATGTTAATGGTAGCAATTTATCAGTTAATATCTCGCCAGGATCTCCAACAAATGATGACAACATGTCGGTATTGGATTCACCTGGTAGTTTAATATTCCTTCACGCTGGCATCTATCGTGGTGAATTTCTTGTGATTGATTCCGATATAACTCTCATTGGAGCAGCGCCTGGAAATGTTGCTGAATCAATTGTTCTTGAACGTGAATCAGAATCAACTGTTATGTTTGTAGAAGGAGCTAAAAATGCTTACATTGGGCATATGACGTTAAAATTCTCACCAGAAATCACAAGCACTGTTCCGCATCACAAGCATTATTGTCTTGAAGTTGGTGAGAATTGTAGTCCGACGATTGATCATTGCATCATTAGAAGTACATCAGTTGGTGAGTTTTCTTTGTTATTCTCATGTTTCTAAGCAATCAATTAATTTAAATTGTTATTCATTTAGTTGGAGCAGCAGTTTGTGTTAACGGTGTTGGCGCTAATCCGTACATAAAATTCTGTGATATCAGCGATTGTGAAAATGTCGGCCTTTATGTCACCGACTATGCGCAAGGAACATATGAGCACAATGAGATTAGTCGAAATGCATTAGCTGGAATTTGGGTGAAGAATTTTGCATCGCCAATAATGCGTGAGAATCATATTCATCATGGACGAGATGTTGGAATCTTTACATTCGATAATGGAATGGTAAAAGAATTAAAAATGAAAGAAAAAACGAGAAATCTATTAAATAATAAAAACTTTTATGAAACTTTCAGGGATATTTTGAGAAGAATGATATTCATAATAATCGAATTGCTGGCTTTGAAGTTAAAGCTGGCGCCAATCCGACAGTTGTGAAATGTGAAATTCATCATGGACAAACCGGCGGAATTTATGTTCATGAAAATGGTTTGGGACAATTTATCGAGAATCGTATTCACAGTAATAACTTTGCTGGTGTTTGGATAACATCAAACTCGAATCCGACAATACGTAAGAATGAGATTTACAATGGACATCAAGGTGGCGTTTACATCTTTGGCGAAGGCCGCGGTTTAATTGAACATAACAATATTTATGGTAATGCACTGGCTGGCATTCAAATCCGTACTACTTCAGATCCCATTGTGCGACATAATAAGATTCATCATGGGCAACATGGTGGGATTTATGTTCATGAGAAAGGTCAAGGTTTAATCGAAGAGAATGAAGTTTATGCAAATACTTTGGCAGGTGTTTGGATCACCACTGGCAGTACGCCAGTGTTAAGACGAAATCGAATTCATTCAGGCAAACAAGTTGGCGTTTATTTCTACGACAATGGACATGGAAAGCTGGAAGACAATGACATATTTAATCATCTTTATTCAGGTGTTCAAATTCGAACTGGAAGCAATCCTATCATTCGTGGTAATAAGATTTGGGGTGGACAGAATGGCGGCGTTCTTGTTTACAATGGCGGACTTGGTGTGCTAGAACAAAATGAAATATTTGATAATGCAATGGCTGGTGTTTGGATTAAGACGGATTCAAATCCAACACTTAAACGCAATAAGATTTATGATGGACGTGATGGTGGAATTTGTATCTTTAATGGTGGCAAAGGTGTTCTTGAAGAAAATGATATTTTCCGTAACACTCAAGCCGGCGTTCTTATCTCAACCCAATCTCATCCCGTACTGAGACGTAATCGAATTTTTGATGGCTTAGCAGCTGGAGTTGAAATCACAAATAATGCAACAGCAACACTTGAGTATAATCAAATATTTAACAATAAATTTGGTGGCTTATGTCTTGCAAGTGGAGTTCAGCCAATTATTCGTGGAGCAAATAAAATCTTTAATAATCATGATGAAGTTGAGAAAGCTGTCAGTGGTGGTCAATGTTTGTACAAAATCTCATCTTATACATCATTTCCAATGCATGATTTCTACCGCTGTCATACGTGCAATACAACTGACAGAAATGCGATTTGTGTTAATTGCATAAAGATTTGCCATCAGGGTCATGATGTTGAATTTATTCGGCATGATCGTTTCTTCTGTGACTGCGGTGCAGGTGAGACATCAAATAATTTTCTTTTCTTTACTCATCTCTAAATATTTCATTTCTTAATTATAATTTCAGGCACTTTATCAAATCAATGTTCATTACAAGGTGAACCAACACAAGATACTGACACGTTATACGATTCAGCAGGTAAGGAGTGAAAGTTATAAATCTTTGTTGAATAAAATTAATTTAATCATTATAATAATTTTATTTAACAGCTCCCATGGAATCTCAGACTAAAGAAAACTGGTAAGAAAAAATGAAATTTTATCATCACAATTATTTAAGCTATCAAAGAAGATAAAAGAACCGGACTATCTGCATTCAATCAAAGTATGCACGATTACTTTTTAATGAAAAAAGAAAAGAAATAACTCTTAGAATGTAAGAATAATTAAACTAGATATTTGTAAATCTGTGTTATCATCAAGCAAAAGTTTCTCGAATTAAATTGACGAGTTTTTTAATTTCCTTCGTCACAAAATTTCTTTATAAGTTTAAACAAAAGTATTTTGAGCGTGTCGTTTTAGTTGGTACTTTTTTTATTCATCGGTTTTAATTTTTTATTCTTTTTCATAAGATTTCGTTTTGATAAGATGAAGATTTTAATGAAGGATAATTTCCTTCTTTGGTGTAAATATTTAATATTAGATTGTGCAGAAGAAAGAACATTTTTTATAAGGAAAATTTTCAGTTTGTCACAGACGAGAAAAACAAAAGAAAATATTTAGGAAAAGAAATTCCAACGAAAATTTTTTAGAACAAACAACAATCCCAAATCCTTTAAATAGTGTCGGAAAGTTATCTGTGTGATTTGAAAAAAACATTCTTAAAGTAATTAAAAACACGTGAGATAAACTTTTTTACGGTTTCCCTTAAATCATAGTATCGGTTGACAAAATCAAAGATTGAAATTGAGAAAGAAATTACAAAAATAATTAAATGTACAGAAGATTAATTGTCTATTTGAACAAAAATTTAATCTCAAGCAATCAATTTCTTTTGCTTAAATATTTATTTTGCGTTCAGTATTAAAACAACAAAAATTCGAAGAATCTTTTCGCGAAGTTTTCCTGATAAATTCTTCAACACAGAAAACTTGTATGATTTGGAATTTGTTTAATGAAAGTTGGAAAATTTCGTGTTACATTTGAGCTTGTGAGTGTCGCAATATGCTTTTTTATCTGTATTGAATTCCTTTCATTTCTTTTGGTTGTTAGATCAACTGTTGATGCTTATCATCTGCAATGTTCATCTCTGGAAGATGCAATTTGTTGCCTTTTATATAAAAAAATGTTTACATAAGATTTCTTTGACTGAAAATGGTTTTTTAGATGATTGCGTTATGAACTTTAGATGTAATGGAAGAGTTTTCATTTTTTTTCCGTGTCAATCTCTTTACAAATGCAAATGCGTGAAAGTTTGTGTGCTTTTATTTTCCTTAAGTTAAATTTTAATTCCAATACAATGTTTAATGTTTAATTTTAATTGCGACGCCATTGAAAATGTCCAAATTATATAAAAAGAACAGCAATTGCTAATTTCTCAACAAATAATGTAAGCATTCATAAAGGAAATCTTATTATCCAAATCCATATCATTATCACGATGTGAAAAGAACACAGAATGAATACTAAAAGAAAATGGAAGAGAAAAACTTTTTTCTTTCTCGTTTTTTATAACTTTGAGGCAAACGGTACATAAATAAATCACTCGAATTAAGAATGTGCCATAAATGTTGAGTGTTTTATGCTTGAACATGAAAATAACTTTTTCGGGAAGAAAAAAATCAGAAGAATTTTTAAAAGAAAGTTTTCCATTTTTTTTTTCGAAATAGAAAAGTTTTATAAGAAATTGACGATTTTCCTTTTTTTACCTCTTACAAATAACCTCTAACAATTTTTCTTTTTGTACATAAATAAAATAAATCAATTTAACTTTTTCTGACATTGTGTAGCGTCAGAAGAATTTCATTTTGATTTGAGTGCCTGCTGTCTTGTCTTTTAAGTAAATATTCTCTCAATGGCATTTGTTTTCCTCTCTTTCTGACTATCAATGTATGTAAGAATTAATTAAATCTCAACAAAATATTTCACCTCCAGCCACAAAATAAACGATGGAAGATGATGAGTAACATAAGAAACTGAAGTACTATTAATAATTGATAAGAGTTTACAAATAATGAAGAAAGAACATTGTTTAAGGTATAAACAAAGTATTATTTTAGCATTTCGTACATACATACTTGAAGTAAAAAACAACAAGAAAATCAAATTAATTGCATAATTTATCAAACAATCAAAAAAGTTTTTATTTTCAATCTTTCAACTCCACAACAAAATGTTTGTTTAATTTTATAAAAATATTTATGTTTTGGTGACTGAAAAATAAAAACAAAAACATGGCAATATAATAAAAAATAAAGAAAAAAATTGGTAAACGAATGAATCTTTGAAATTAGTTTCGGTGAAAAGAATGGCAGATTGTGTCAAGTAAATGTCACAAATTATAATATTGAAATTGAGAATAAAAGAAAATTATGCAAATTATCACAATCATTGTGGTTTCATTTAATTAAAATTTAGATTAAATCAAGGTTTAAAAATTATGCAACGTTTTTCCAGTAAGCCAGTTTGTGGTATCAACTCCTGGATGGAAAGTGATGACATGGTCGTTGAGTAATCGTTTCAGAAAAAAGCCTTCGTTGCATATCTGACAAATGTATGGATGAATTTGTGTCTGTAAATAATATTTCAGATAATTCATCGAAAAGTAATAAATAAAGTTTATTCTTTCAGCTTTACGTGAGAGAAAATGTGGCGCTTAAGATCGGTATGTGCCGAGTAGCATCGATTGCAGTATTTGCATTTATACGGTCTTTCATTTGTGTGAGTTCTGTTAATTAATTAAGAATAATAAATTTCAAACATTGAAAATTTTAAATATCTTACCTTTGATGAACCAACAAGCTCTCCTTTCTTATGAATTCTTTACAACATTCATTACATTTGAATTCACGTAAATTTTTATGAGATTTCATGTGATTTGTATGATGAGTTTTGGAATACATTGCAAAACCACAAACATTGCAATGATATCTTTTGATCTTCATGTGGACAACGTTCAAGTGATTCATGACATGAGATTTATTTTTAAAACTAATAATTAAATAAAAGTTAAAATTTAATATATAATTTAGAATTAATTTAAACGACTTACTTTAAACCACAACGATCACATGTGAAAGGTTTTGTACTTTCACTTTTTAAATGATTTTCCATCGCATGTTTTGTCTTCTCATGATACATGCACTTAGGAAGTGTATTGAAATCTTTAAAGCAAAATGAGCAGTAGAATTTATTTGCATTTTGAAAGCATTCTTTAGATTTTTTGTTCAATTTCAAGTATGGTTCCAAATCGATATGATCAGCGATTGATACAGACGAATGAATTTCTTCTTCTTCAGTTATTTGTTTCGGAGATTTAATTAAACTTTTAACGTTTTCAGTCTGGTATTTTGGATCCGTTTGATGCCTAATATATTTCTTATTTGAATCAACTTTTACTGTCTTCTGACGATCTACTTTTATTTGTGCTTCACTTTCTGCTAAATCATTCAGGAATTTCTCATTCTTTTCACATAGATTTCTGATAGTGTCAGCAAGAAGCATTCGGGATAAGCAATTTTCGCAAATATATTGTGGAAGACTTTTATTTCTGCTTAACTAAATTTATTAAATACCATTGAATTAGGTACTAAAATTGAATTATCATAATGCCAGTTACCTTCACTTGACATATCCGGTAAATCAGATTTTCCACAGAATGTTTATGAAATCGACCAAACACATGAACAAAAGCATTCCTCGGTGATAAACAGATCCTACACGATTCTTTGTCAATAATGACTTCCTCAAATGCTGCTATTGCTTCCATTTTAATATAAAAATTTGATATTTTATTGTTTATTGAGGATTCAATGTTTTGTTTACTTTCAAAAATTCTTTTGCATCTTTTTGACAGTCGGACATAAAAGTTCGTGTAAGTTAATCCTAATTATCAATGTTAGCACAGTTAGCAATAAAAAATTGAAGGTTTTTAGAAAATAGAACAAAAAATAATTTTCGAATTGAAATTCTTTTCGATTAGCTATAGTAAAACATTAGCAATATAATTTAAAGTGATAGATGTTAGAATCATTTTAAGTAAAGAAAGTTGAAAATCCACCGACAGACAGTAACTAAAGTAAAAATCGTTTTCCAATAAATTGTTCGTAGAAATTATCTAATCAAAAAATAAACAATTGATACAGATAAAATAATTCAATAGTCAAAATGGCAAATTTTGGGAGAAGACTTATTGAAAATCTTAAAAGTCCCCAGTTTCGGGAGTACTTAATGAGGTATTGTAATTCACATTAGCTAAGATTTGAGATCCACGCAATGTTTATACAATAAATCTATTTTTTCCTCATAGCACTCATTTTTGGGGGCCAGTAGCAAACTGGGGCATTCCTATTGCGTGTTTAATGGACATCAAGAAAGACCCTAAAATTATATCAGGGACAATGACGACCGGTTCGTTCTATTATATTTTAAAAACTTGCATAAATTTGAAAATGTCATGAGATCATCACATTTATACATGTTGATCATTTTTCTTATTTTTCAGCACTCATTCTCTATTCTTGTGTGTTTATGAGATTCGCATGGAAAGTGCAGCCGAGGAACATGCTTCTGTTTGCATGTCATTTTACAAATGCATCAGCTCAAGGTGTTCAAGGTGGACGTTTTATTCGATATCATTATCTTGGTGGTGCAGAAGCAGAAGCAGAAAATCAGAAACAACTAAACGCAGCTTAAAGATTGATTTTAAGAATTTAAAATTTTCTTAATTACTTAAGTTTCTTCCAGTAGGGTTGAAGATTCCTTAAACAAAATGCGAGAATCTTGAAGACTTACTCGTCAGTGTAGATGCCAGTGGGTAGATGTAGTGAAAATAGAATAACAAATAATGATATTTCATAAAGTACGAAGAAGAAACTCAATTTTTTCAAAAAATGTAACACATACGACACAAAAGTTCAAAGCGATGAAAATTTTATATTATTTATAGTAATTGAAAGTTATCTGCCGAGTTTATGATTACCAATCTAGGTTTGTGAACTGTCTTAATTATTTGATATTTAAAAAATTTCCTAATAAACCCTATAATTTATACGAAAAATAAAGCGAGAAGAAATGTTAATAACAGAGAAAATATTGTTTTATTTCTGCTATTAAAATTAGATTAGAACACATTATCTTAATTCTCGCCACTAGACGGCGTTGAAGATTTAACTTTAAGCGTTTGTAACGGAAATTAATTAATTTGAAATTGGAAGCTGAGCGATTGTAGTTTCCTTATCGCTGGCCATTTAAAACAATCTTATTTAAGCAATTGCAATTGCAGATACCTTTCACTTTCAAGTCTAACAATTTTGTTGTAACAACGTGAATTAAAAATCTTATCAAAAAAATTCAAAAAAAGTACATTGAAATCTCTTTGAGAGTTGATGAATTTAATAGAATACCTTTAAAAGGATTGTTATTAATTTTTGTGTTGAAAAGTGAAATATATTCGATTGAGTGTGTAAAAAATTTGAATTATGAAAATTGAGAAAGTGAAGGAAGATTCAGAGGATCAAATTTCCCTAAAAATGGAAGAAGTCAAATTGAAGCAACAATCTGAAGAATCTCAGGGTAAAATTAATAAGAAGATGTTGAAATTCACCGTGGGATTCATTCCAAAGGGTGAGTAAAAAAATGTCCTTTTACACATTCATGGCAAACTGCAACGTCACGGTCAGCAAATAGCAAGCTAATTTTTTTTTCTTCTCAAACAACGAAGTCGCCATTGACCCGAATCAGTTGATAGAGTTTCTTAAAAAGGGAAGATTATCTGGCACACTAAATAAACTCTCCTGTGTCTCCCTTTACGTGATCGCCTTTTGTTAAAAATCAGCAGAGCAAAAAATCGAGCATCATAAAAAACGAGAAGATTTTTTCCTTCTTCAACGGTTTAAATCGCAAAGAAAAATATTGGATGATGGTCAAACGAGTTTTATTTTACGGCCATGGATCATGTGTGGGAATTTTTCTTTATTTACCTTGAGCACAGCAATCGTTAGATATTTTTCATTCCACATGTGACCGAAGTAATTCGAATTCCATCCCTTTAAAAAAGACAACAGCATTTTCACAACAACCCCTTTTACGTGCTTCTGCAACAATTTTTTTTGTGTGTTCTTCGTCGGGGCTCCGGTTTGTTGTTGATTTTATTTCTTATGCTGATGGAACAGGTTTTTCCTTTGGGAATGGATTTGCTTTTCTCATTCTCGCTCTCTTAATGTCGTTTAAGAAGATACGAAAATGTTTTTTTTTCTGAGAGAAAATGCTTCAAGAAATTGTTCCAACCATGTTACAATTTCGATATTTTTTTGTCCAATGTGCAGTTTCTTCCTTTCCTCGTAACAAAATTAAAAATGCACAAGACAAGATGTTGAATAAGAAAAGGTGGAAGATCCTTTTAATAAATCGGTTTGTCGAGGGGAAATTCTTTTGATTTTGAAATTTACTCATATTTTTTTTGGTGCTATCTCGCGAAATGCCTTCGAGATTCATTTTTCCTGGTCAAGAAAAACATTTATGGACTTAGGGATGATGCTGTGATTAAATTTGTTATGAGTTCGTGTCTTGTTAAACAATTCCATTTGCCAAGCAAATTATAAGAAGAAATTCCATAAAACATCTCATTTATCATCTTCATGCCATAAAAAGTGGATGAGATGGAAGACAAAAAAAAAGTACAATAATAAAAGATGCAAATAACGAACTTTTCCATGATTTTTTACTCAATTGTCCACCTGGTTATCAATACATCTGAAGACGAATAAAGAAGTTTCACAGGATGCAATTTGACCGAAACTGTTAAACGAGACAAAAAAACTAACTTGAAGTAAAAAAATATTTTAATATTTATTTGGCATAAATAACAACGAGGGAAAATTATAAAATTTTATTCCCGGGCATGTTGCAAATCCAGTTGTGCGTGGGAATTGCTAAGAATCCAGCAATGACAATTCCGATACTGTCACTTGATGCAACAATATTCATAGCGAATTGATTGTAATTTGATGAAATTTCTGTGCTTATTCTGTAATAAGTGTTGACATAAGCTAAGCCACCTTGCAGGCCTTCGATAAATATAAAAGCAAAGACGATCGTGATACTTGGCGTATATAAGTAAATCGCTTCAGTCAGAAAATATATCGCAATAAAACATTGAATTCCAGCCATTATCCAAGTCTTTTTAATGTGAATTATGTTAACTGATGATCTTGATATGAAAACTCCAATTTGATATGTCACTTGATACCAGCGATATTGTTGTGATGGAGTCAAAGAAATGTTTTGAAAAACAACCAATTCGAACTGTAATGAATGTTAATTAAATTCATATCACAAATTAATAAACAACTCACCAATCCTTGATTTATAAAATACTCAAAAAAGTAAACCATTGATAAAGGAATGAAGTAAATCATTAATTTGGGAATGTAGGCAAATTTATCCTTCGTTGATAAAGAATGAACTCGTGTTGCTACCAATGAATCTGAATCGCTTGTTGTTAATGGTTCTCGTTCTTCATCTTCATCATGTTCTTCCCTATTACGTGTACGATTTGGATGACCAAGAATAGTAAAATAAGTGAAAAGTTCGAGTGCTGGAACTAAAATCATCAGCATAAGAGTGTTTCGGCTGCTAAATCCCATTTCCCTTAAAAGCGAATAAGAAAGTGCACCAATTATGCCAGCACCTCCAGTTCCACTCGACCAAGATGACACAACATTTCTGTCATATTTTGTTGAATGAGCCAGAAATGTTGGCTCGCCTAAACCAGACGCGAACGACGTTAAGACAACTCCAATGATCACAGCTTGCTTTGATTTTGCTAATGCAACAGCTATGAAGCTGAAGATAGAAGTTAAGCATGAGACAGTGATACGAATGTTTGTGTTGTAGGGAAGAAAAGGAGAAAGACTTTTAATTAAAAGCGATGGAATAATGTCTGCTAATAGAATTGCGCCAGTACTCATCGTTGTGCATTGTCTTTGCATGATCGTCACATCAATTGCTGTAGATTCCTTTAATAGAAAAGTTTTATTAATGAATTCGATAAAAAAAATTAATTCTACCATTTTATTGTCGATGATATCAATTGCTGCTGTTAACATCACAACATATCCGTAATTATTGCACAAACCAAAAATCCAAAATGCAATCAAATTTTTGTATTTGCGTTCTCGATTATGATTAACAATGATTACTTCGTTATTGTCAAGATTATTATCCATGTTGAATAATTAAAGTTGTCAACTCATTTATGAAAGTTGGAAGATCTCTCCAATTTATTATTAAATAACGCGATAGTAAGCAAATGATCAAAACATAACAATTTGAGGCGAATTTAGTCATCTGAAGAAGCGAAATGGAATTGTAGGTGTGTGAATTTGTTGACTTTGTGTATCTGTGTTGGAGTAAAAACGCATTCAAATAGGTATTTTTCATTCTTTCCTCAATTTTATTAGCTTAATAAAAGAAATTTGATGATCAAAGAACATATTTTGTATGGACTGCGATTTGGCTTTGTCAAGAAAAATAATTTTCTGTTGAAAATAAATTATTTACACAAAGTAATCTCAGTTCGTTAATTGAAAGGAATGGAAATGAAATTCATTTGTCTATAGAAAATTATTTGTCATGTTCCGTTTAGTTTTGAGATTCTTAAGTTATTGTGCATGAGAATTCTTTTCTATGTCTTTCCCCATTAAAGTTAAGTTGATTATTGCTCCTAGAAAGTTGATTGACTTCAGTTATCGATGACGAATTTGCACAATTAATAAAATGAAGAGAACGAAGCTTGATATCAGGAAAAGTTGGCCTTTAATTCCAGCTGCACCAGCTAATCGACATTTAAACAGATCATATCTCGTCTCTTTATCATTCATTATATTCTGAAATTCTGATTCCACAACTTGTCCATCGTAGTACGTGATCAAATCTTCAAATGGATATTCAAATCCTTGACGACATTCACATTTATATCCACCACTCTCAAAGCCACGTCCTTGAATTGGCACGCACTGAAAATTAAATAAATTAATTTAAATTCAATAATCAATCACAAAATAACTTACATATGACGTTGTGTCATCACATTTATGTGTGTGTTTAAACGCATTTGGTACGTGATAATCATCTTCACATTGATTTATGTCTAATTGTCTCATATCCATTGAAACAGCAACAACTCCCCTGGTGAAACAGTTTTTATAAATATTTCCATAATTTCATAATCTTAATTATACTCACTTAAATTCCAAACTCGCTCCTAAACTGTCGAAACCGAAGAAAGGAACTGCATAAGTTATAATCCATTTTTTCACTAAACCTTTGCAGTCAAAGTGCGGCACACTCCAATGGCCATGTTCAAGTCGTGGGGCATTATAAAAGTTTGGATAATGTTCATATTTTTGTGAATATTCGCCAGTTTCATTGTGTCTGATTCTCATTTTCAACCAGAATTGTTCCAAGTCATCGAAGTTTGTTGACCAACGTTGCTTTAAGAACTTGAAGAATGGTTTCTCAAGATAAGTTTCCCCAGTTTTATTCAATCTTGCTAAATCTTCAACTTTAAACTTTCTGGTGTTGAGTTGTTTCTTATAAGCAAACGGCGCAAAAAGCGTTCGATTTGTGAATTTATTTCTTGCCCAATAAGTACCAGCAGACCAGATTTTTGTGTTTCCAAGTACAAGAGCGAGCGTTTCTCCAATCATTTGATCTTCTGTTAATGGCTTGTCAGCCACACGTTTTCCTGAATAAACTTCTGCTGGATCGGAAAGTTGTAAAAATGCGCTAATAAAGTTTGCAAGTCTCAATGCCATTTTAGCTTCATTTTCGAATTGCTTTCTTGCACCATACGCGATATCACCACGAAGAACCAAATCTTGTTCATGATAACTAAAAATTATAAGAAAATTTAGTAAAATTTTATTAAATATTTCTTGCTTCACTCACTCATGACATGTTCTCTCGGAAACTCCCAAAATGAAATTCAATACTTGATCAGCATTAATCTTATCAGTGTGAAGTGATCCAGAGCCTGTTGTGTAGTTACGATATTCGGGATGACGATCAAGATATCTTTCACGAACATAAGGTGGTGCTCGTTCCCATTGAATTGGAACCTTTTGAATCCCTGAGAATTAAAAATGTTCTAATTGATGTTTTTAATTTCTTTTTATCAACTCACATCCAATCTTCAGACAATCAAAGCCATTGTAATATTGCTCATCACTTGCACGCTCAAGTATTTCACCAAGAAAAGCTTGTCGTATCATACTTGGCAGCCGATGTTGCGGTTTACATCGACATTGATAGCCACCTCGTCGAAATCCCCAACCATCCAGTGGTTCGCACTAAAATTGATCAAGAAATTTATAAACTCACTGAGACATTTCATTTGTTGTTTAATTTACCTCCGTCGTTTCTTTTTTACATCTTGACGTATCAGCAAATTTATTCGGTCCCTTATTGCCTTCACCTCTCGGACATTGATTTATATCGATCCTTTCAAAATCCATTTCAACTACTGATATTGCTGTGTACCTGAAAATTACGAGTTAATTAGTTTTTAATGAGTTAAAAGGACGAAGAAAAACTCACTTTGGATATTCAATATGTCTGAATTGTGTATGTCGGGGATAAATGTCAGCAATGGGAACAACAGCAGCTACAAGCCATTTGTTTGAACGACCACAATCAAAATAAGGACGTGTAAATTTAACAGGACCTGGATCTTCATCAGCACCAGGCGGGCCATGGAATGTAAATGTTTCATTTGTGTTATTAGCATAACGAATCTCAATATCGTAAGTTGTTTTCGTATCGTGACGCTTCTCAACATCGTCTGGCAACCATTTCTTGTACCATTCATTGATTTTATAATAATCACTGGTATAATCTTTCGAATATGAATTCGCTGGAATCGCTCCAAGATCTTGAACAATGAATGTGTTTAATGTTGATATCTTCTCAAGATGAATTGGATCGTTAAAGTCATCTAATCGATATGTTCTTGGTGCAAATCTTGGGAATGTTTTGTTAAAGAAGCCTCGATATGATGATGAGTATGATGAGTTTGGGGAGAAGTAAATTGATGATGCATTAACTGACGGAGTGGATGAAACATCAGCAACGGTTGATAAGAAGTAATACATCATTCCAGGATCGTAAGTGTCGTTGATTGCTGGTCGAATGAATCGACTTTGAAGAATGTAACTCCAGAAGAATGCGCGACTTAATGCCATATTGTGAAGATGTAGCAAAGCGGTTCGATTAGGAAACACTGGATTAATGTTGATTTCTTTGATGTCGGGAAGATGTGAAATTGTGTCTTCAGGTAGATAAAGATCACCCAAGTGTTGAATAGGACAATTATCTTGAGTCACTTTATCGTATTTGATTTTAATCTCGTCAAATGCATCTCGAGCTTGCCACTCATATTGTGCGAAAACGCCCATAATTAAGATAACTCCAAAAGCGAAAGTACTTCGCCAGAATACGTCAGTACACCGCATGATTGCTAATTGTGTTAAGGCACTCTACAATTTAACAAGAATTTAACTTTTTTATAATGTCTATAGGACGTTAATTATTAAACATTTCTAAGTGGAATGAGCTACGCCTAAAAAATGGCAGCACTTGACTCATTCACTGAACAATCGGTTCTATAGCTTACAGTGAAAACTCCGTGATGATTAACTTTGAGAGTTTAACAAATTTATTTTTTGAGATATCTTAGATATGTTTCTAAAATTAATATCGAAAAATGATTTATGATTAAAAATTTTATGTTGTTAAATGTTAAAACATAATTTTTCACTTGCGAGCATTCACTGTAAAATTGTTGATATTTTGTTTTATTTCTGTCTCTTTCCCTCCTACAAATTCCGAAGCACCGATTTTCATTTAATTAACAAGAATTGACAAAATTGTTGAGATAAAAAAGAATTAATGCATTCAACATGATTTATAAAAATTAATGTTGCAGTTTGTCTGTAAGGCAATCGATAAATAAATTTAGTGATCGTCAATTAAACCGATTTCTTTGTTCCCACACATCAAGCGTTGCTGCATTTTCAAATTTTTATACGTTAACAACAAGTGGATAGTTAACTTGACTTTTAAAATTCATTTTTCATAATCAGGTTCAACATGAAATTCCTTGCTCGGCTTCACCTCATAAAATCTTTTGTTTACTTTGACAAGATCCTAAATTTTAGAAACTTCACCCCTCTGGGTAACAAGACTATGTCATTGATACATAAACAACAAAAAATATTTTTTTGTGATGCTCGTTCTCTGGGGGTAAATAAAAATCTTGCTATTCTTCGACACTTAACATTTAAATCCTTTGCTACTCGTATTTATTTCTTGAATTCACCTGATTTAAGAAGGAACTACGATAATTTAAAATTGTTTATCTTCCCTTGTTTTGTGATGATGTGAGGTAGAAGTTGAGACGAGTGAGACACACAAAACGGGTATGGAAATTTGTCGGGACTTTTTTTTTCGATTACAAACAGGAGTTGGGTGACTCTTTGTCGCGTGCGCTCCTTGAAACAAGCTCTAAAATCTGTTGATTATGGACAATGAGTGAGTAGTTGTAATGTTTATTTTCGGGACAAGTGAGAAGTGGTCGAGACCACTTGTTTTAAATTTTATTATCTGTTTTGTCTGGCGGTGCAATTTTATTAGCGTAACAATTTTTGATGTAGTGATTTTGTAGTTTACAAATCCCGCAGCGAAGCTTTGCTGCAAAATTGCAACATTCCAATATCTGATGATAATCAGTTGAGTTAAATATTTATACAGTTGCGATGGTTTCACATTGTAAATATGTATTAATGAAATTACCGTAAAAACGATCGCAAAAGTTTATGAACTTCTCATATAGTAGCAATTATCGAACGTTTGTTAGTTGCAGTTTTAGTGAAGATAATTTCTAAAATAATTTCTTGTTGATACTGTCTGAAAAACGTGCAATGAAATGCCGTATTTCGTCTAGAGCATCCTTATGTGTATTCAAGATTAGAGATGAGAATTACAAAACAACTGCATAATCTCGACATTAATAACTTTTTTTAATCTCGTTGACTTGAATTTCATTTAGAATGAAAGTAAAACAAGCGTAAAGTGCAAGAGAAAAAACATTTTAGAAACGAATAAAAAGATAAGATGCTTTGAAAAGTAAGTTATGTGAGTTGCTGTGTATGTGAGAAATTGGATTCTCACGAATATTTTGTAATTTGCAATATTGTAGGTTGAAGAAGGAAAAGAGAAGAAATTTGTATTCAATTTCATCTCTTTCATAATCATCGACGATGATGACGAAGGTGCAAAGTGCATTTAAGATTCTCTCGATAATTGAATTAACTTCAGTTGCTACTGCAATGTTTTGTCGGTTATCTTCATACATTAACTTTTCATGTATTTATGCATAAAGTTTTCCGTTGAACGACGCGTTAATTCAGGCTAAATTTATAAAATGTTCATTTCGAAGAATAGAAAATGGAATGGGCGAAGAATAATTTTCATTACATAAATTTTCTTTAATAAGGATACAAAATTGAAATAGATAAATTCTCAGAATAATTGCGATTCATTCAAGTATTTCAATTTTCATTTCTTCATAAATTTTTAAATTTAATAAAGAATTCTAAAGAAATTCCAGGAAGTTTCGACAGTACAAGTAAAATTAGCAAAAGAATGAAGTTTGACGTATTCGGTCGAGACGTGATGGAGCTTTGAAAAAGAAACCTTGCGTTTCAAGTGGAATGCAACTAGGGTTTTCACCATGACGTCAGGCCTGTCGTCAGGCCTGACGGCATGACGACATGGTGAACAAAAGCATGACGACATGCCATCAGGCCTGACGTCATGGTGGATGTTTTTTTGTATGGGGG
>CVRI01000039.1:587169-615209 GCA_900005825.1 Clunio marinus | reverse complement strand
AATTTGGGATCGTAAATGCTGAATTATTTCTCAAGGATTTTTGGTGGACATCATTTCTTATTTTCAACTTATCGTCAAAATATTTTGGAATAGGGTTTTCACCATGACGTCAGGCCTGACGTCAGGCCTGACGGCATGACGACATGGTGAACAAAAGCATGACGACATGCCATCAGGCCTGACGTCATGGTGGATGTTTTTTTGTATGGGAGTTTTTGAAACTCATTTTTCACATAGAAAACTTGGTTTTATATGTACAATGTTTTCTTATGATATGTTCAACTATCAATTCTGAACATATCTTTCATACACCATAAAGCTGTAAAAACTACGCATCGCGAGTTAAAAGAATTTTAAATTTCCCATGTGATACGTAGGTATGATATTTTCAAAGGTAACTTTCGTTCTATAGCTATAAAACTTAAACTATTACATTTAGGTATAAAGTATGTTTGAAAAAGTTGTTCCTTGATACATTCTGCATATTCTTTCGATAGATTGTGTTTCTGTAAGGTGACACCAGAGGGCGCTGGAGACAAATTATTAGTAAATTTATCTCCNTATCTCCAGCGCCCTCTGGTGTCACCTTACAGAAATACAATCTATTAAAAAAAGTTGCAGAATGTATCAAGGAACAACTTTCCCGAACACACTTTATACCTTAATATGATAGTTTAAGTTTTATAGCTATAGAACGAAAGTTACCTTTGAAAAATATCATACCTACGTATCACATGGGAAATTTAAAATTCTNGGAGATAAATTTACTAATAATTTGTCTCCAGCGCCCTCTGGTGTCACCTTACAGAAACACAATCTATCGAAAGAATATGCAGAATGTATCAAGGAACAACTTTTTCAAACATACTTTATACCTAAATGTAATAGTTTAAGTTTTATAGCTATAGAACGAAAGTTACCTTTGAAAAATATCATACCTACGTATCACATGGGAAATTTAAAATTCTTTTATCTCGCGATGCGTAGTTTTTACAGCTTTATGGTGTATCAAAGATATGTTCAGAATTGATAGTTGAACATATCATAAGAAAACATTGTACATATAAAACCAAGTTTTCTATGTGTAAAATGAGTTTCAAAAACTCCCATACAAAAAAACATCAACCATGACGTCATGCCTGATGGCATGTCGTCAGGCCTGACGTCATGGCATGACGACATGGCATGTCGTCAGGCATGACTTGACAACCCTAAATGCAACGATTGATTTCTCTATAATTAAAATGCAAAGTTATTTTAAGTGAAGAAAAGTCACGCCTAAAAATCTGGATAAGCAGATGAATTTTTTTATCTTCACCAAGCTGCATTACTTTCATCTAATTCTTCAATCTTTTGCATCTTCAAGTTTTACTTTTCATGTTCTTCACTCAATTGCAATTTTTCATCTTCAAATCGTCGTTCTTTCTTCGAAAAAGTGCGTTGACCTTTTTCATTTACTTCATTCACTCGTGGTCGTGGTATAAATAATCAAGTAAAAAAAGCAGTTTGCAGAGGCTTTTTCCTTCTTTCAGAATTTCAGAAATACAAAAAATCAAATGATTTAATCAATAAAAGTGCTTTTTACGAGTTCCGCTGCAGACGCTTTAGAAGCAAATTGCAAAAAAGAAATGTCGAATTTATAGTTCTTAAAATTTTAAAAATAAAGCATTCAATTGCATTTTGAAGAGTGTACTTGAATTGCTGCTGCATTTCTATTTTCTGCATGTTGGATTCAGTTGAGAGGTTGAGGCACAGGAGGCAGTTTGTTGAAATTTAAACTGTCATGAATAAAAAAACCCTTTCGGCCAGATATGTTAGTGGCTTCTTATTCAACGGCATCTACACAATAGCCTGCACTTAATTTTCCTTTCTCATAACTTCTATACGTCTTGCATTCTATTATTATGAATGTATGATGCATTACAGCATATGCGTTTTTAAGTAGTAATAACAAAAGCGAAAAAAAATTTGCGTATGAATTACTACACACTTTTTTCGCTTTATTGTCGATGAGAAAGCGGATGACACATGGGGGGAGATTAAAATAAAGAAAAGGTGCAGGAAAAATTCTATAGGTACGCGAAAAGGGCTGATAAACATGACGAGTAATTTGTGCATTACATGAATGAAACGCATCGATGCAAAATGCGTTTGTCGTTAGTTGAAGTTGCAACGGTCACCTGGAAATTATTTCAGTAGATCACTTGAGAAATTTTCAACTACAATTCTCTTGAAATTTTAAATTCCTTCACTTATGTTGTGTGCAAAAAATGTTTTATGATTTTTTTTCGCTCTCCTTCTCTTATAATCTCGGCTTATTTCAGAATTTATGTCTGACTTCGAGAGTAGAAAGAAACGAGAAAAATAACTAAAATCGTCTATCAAAATAATAATGTTCGTGCATTAGGAAAAGAGTTATGCTTAGGTTCACAGACGAATCAAAAAATGCAGATATTCATTGTTGATGTTTTCATTTCCTTCATGCAGTTTCCACTATGAGTTTTTGCTACTTATGCAAACCCTTCGAAGTATTTCTGAAAAATAAAAAATAATTTCCTTCAACGCATGACTTCTGAAATTGTATGCTTTTATTTGATTATTTATTGTCCAGTGCGGTCGTTCTGATTATCAATTGACATGGAAATAGGTTAATTAAATTCATACATTGAGCTTCTGACGTTTAACGGCGTCTCTGATATATTTATGTATGGCCATATATATTGCGAATTATCACATAATGCATGTCGTACTTGAACATTCTGTTCACTTCCATATTTCTTCTTTCTTTCTCTCTTTTTTATTTTTTTGAAGAAGAAAATATTTTACCATAAACAATAAATAAAATTCTAAAGAAACAAAAATGAAACCAGCAAAAGCTAAAGAAAAAGCATTTCCAAATGCAATTTCGTGAGCAGTTGATGTGCATTCTTTTTTTTTCTTGCTTGCTTTCTTCTTGTTTATTTCGGGGCTTCGGTTTTTGAACGTTAGGAAAGTTCATTGCATTTTACACAATCAACACAAAAAGTGGCGTCTTCTTCTTAGATGATTTTTTTCCAATTGCTTTTTTTTTTCTTTATTAAATTCTAAGTTGCATCTGCGCCTTTTTTGCGTTCTTCTCTTTGTCATCACATAAAACAGGAAAGGAAAACTTGTGGGAAAAGAAAGCTTGTTGTTTCTGTACAGGATTTATGCAAAAAGGAAATTGATGAAAGGTTTGTGATATGAATGCATACAAAAAGGCGAAATGTTTGTTAAAATAAATAAAGTTTGATGACTTTCAAGAGCTAAGACAAACGATTCTTATTCTTGAAACTTCCTTTTTGATAAGAAACCAAGAATGACTCCCAATAAACGTTGTTGAACTAAAAGAAAGAACATGAAAACAAAGATGGAGACAAACCACGTGGTTTCAATATGCAATTGCACATTTCTTTATGATTCTTTCTTAAAAAAATTCACACATGCTGTTTGATGGATTAAATAACGTTCGAAAGTACATATCAAATGAAAAGGGTTGAATTAAAATAAAAAATCGCGTAACTTTCATTGACCGTGTGAAGAAAATAGAGAAATGAAACCCTCGATCAATGTTGAGTGAATGAAAAAGACAGCAAAATAATAAGAACGTTTACTTTCTTTTGTTGATTGCACAAAACTGCAATTGCACATATTTTTCCATTAATAAAAAAAACATCTGCCATCTGTAAAAGCTTGTAATAAATTTTTTGGTGAAAAAAGGCTTCGTTTGCATCTATGAAGTGAAGCACTGCGATGAAAAACCGTTGAAAAATGATTTTATTATCTCGTTAAACGCTTCGTATATGTTTTGCAATTCATTTTATTATCTGAAGCTGAAAGCAACAGTTGGATAATGCTAGTCGTAAACGACATGATAACGCAGTTATGAGGATGCTTTCATCAACTCTTTTAGGTGAGATGTAGAAATTCATCATATCTAATTTACAAAGTCATCATAATTTTTTCGGGATCTCAACTAGATATGAAAACGATTGCAGCAAAATTGATGATGCTGACTGTGAGTGTGTGAAAGACGAGAGAATGTGATGAAGTTACA
The DNA here is from genome assembly GCA_900005825.1 of Clunio marinus. Lineage (NCBI taxonomy): Eukaryota > Metazoa > Arthropoda > Insecta > Diptera > Chironomidae > Clunio > Clunio marinus. The sequence goes on along the minus strand of CVRI01000039.1, from coordinate 611,134 downwards.
GGAAAAATGAGAACTTAAAAGAAATCCTGAAATTCCAGTTCTACTGTCCAACAACGGCGTGTTTACTTGAAGATGTTTTCTTCATTATTATATTTTCTTTAATGTCTTCTTCATGGATCTTTTTTATTCTTCTCTTAAGTTGTGAAAGAATCAAAGGAAATTGAATTTAATAAGAGAAAAAAAATTATGTTCAATTGTTTGTATGAGTGCTATTGGCGATTCTTTTGGCGCGAATTTCAATACAGCAGGTTTCAATTTTTATTTTTGTTATCATCATAAACGATTGCGTTTAGTCACGATCTGAGACTTATTATATTTTTCTTCAAGAATTACATTTAATGAGCGACATACGAACCTTCAAATCTTGCAAGAAAGGAAAACAAAATTGTGCAACACAATTAAGTCACTCAATCATGATGTGATTAAGTTATCAAATGATGATAGTTTTCAACATTTTATAATCTATGCCAATGTAAACATGATCGAGTTTTCACATAGCCTTGCTCTTGTCTCGTAACTTGTTTCTTTTTTTGTATTCAGTAACTAAATATTGCAATCGTGAAGCTTTTCCCTTGCACATTTTTCATACGACATGTGTTAAGATTTTGAAGTTGTAATGACGGTAATGAGAACATCATTGAAATTTGATACATTTTCCTTTCAACTGTATTCACATAACTTTGCTCAGATTGCATACACAAAATTCATTATTTATTTTTGCACGTTACAAAACAATAATAATAAATAAAATATTATGAAGAATGTAAAGTATCTTTCACAATTACAAAATTATCAAGAAACGCGCAAAAGCAGAAATAGTTTTTGAAAAAGATGCAATGTCGTGCATTCGATCTAAAAAACTTTAAACCTGATGTCACAATTCATTTAAGTAGTCTTGTTAGTATCATAGAAGTTAAAACTACATTCCGTACAAGTAGTAGTTATTCAGTTTTATTTTTTCATAATTATTTGTGGAGTTTCATTGTTGTAAATTAACATAACTTGCGGTTTTGACTTTTGCGGTTCATTTATATGTATGCGAAATGCAACATTTAATTATTTTCGAACATTTCGTGTCGTTAAAGTGACTTGCAGCAAAACATTTATTACAAAATGAACTTTCATGCTTTTTATTCCAATCTTTGAAATCGAATCCCAACACTTGCTATAAATATTCATTAAATGTCGTGCGACAAACTTCATTCAAATTCAAATTAATCTTCATAAGTGTCAAGGAAGTAAAATAAACATTCAACTACTGGTGTTCAGAACGATAAAGCATAACAAAACGAGTCTTGACCGGTCAAAAGATTCACTCGCAAGTCTCGTTCTGGAAATTAAATCAGACCGAACCATGGCAACTTTTTTCCCTCAACATAAAAATTGTGAAAATAAACATTTGATAAAAAAACCAACAAAGAAAAATTGACACTAACATTTTATTTGATAGTCCAATCTAAAGGCAAAAAAAATTATTATGCACTGTCCATTTTAAACATGAACAGAAAGTAATGTGTAAAGAATATTTCTTGAGTAATCTCATTGAAAGGACGAGAGTTTTGCTTTCCTTGTTTCTGAATGGAATCTAAGGAGGAAGTATGTAGACAAAAGATCAGTGAGCCTCAAAATTTCTTTGTTCTACTGCGACAGACTCACAAGAAATGAATGAAAAGACGTAATTCGTTGTCCAGTTGTTAGTTAGATTTTTCTTTTCTTTATTATTTTTCAATGTCTTGTCTAGCCATGAAATAAAACCACTAACGAAGGAGTGAGTTTGAATGGAAAATTTAGATCTGTTTGTTGTATTTCCTGAATTAAAATATTTTATTCATTTCATTTTGAAAATATTAAAATTTATCAAAGCTGAGTGAAGAATATTGAAAGAGATATGAATTGGGAGGAAGGGGTGTCTTGTCTTGAAATTCTGTTAAAGTAAAACCAAAATCTTTTACTGATGATGATGTAAAACAAAACAGATGAAATTGAAGGGAGAGAAAGGAATAAATAAAAAGAATGCGCAAAGGAAGCATCATCATCATCATCAATGTTGTTGCTGTTGTTCGTTGTTCATCCACTTTTTACATCCAACTGCAGCCTCGTAAATTCAATTTGAATAATAAGAACGATGAAGAGAAATAATAATGGACAATGTCGGACAATAGTGAATGAAGAAGAACGTTTTGCATTTTGAAGAAAAATAGAATAATTTATGGAAGGATGGTCCAGCGAATGGTTCCTTCTTCATTTAAGTGTTGGATGTCACAATCTTTTTTTTTATTCATCTTCTTTCCATTCTTTTGATTATTATTGTTGTTAAATGCTTATTCATTCTCGCGGCTGTTTCTCCTCATATCCTAGCAATAGCATTCTCTCGGCGTGCATAAAAATAAGAAAACAAGAAGACATGAAGTTTTCTGTGGGAATCAAAACAGGATTCTTAAGTTGAAGAAATAGCGAAAAAATTTTATTGACGCAACACATTGAATTCTGTGAGGAAAAACTCACTGGCATCATGGATGAATGTTTTGTGATCAAGCTGCGAGAGTTAGTTGTTGTTTTTTTTTGTTTTGTTTCACTCCAAGTTCTTCGACTTGTGACGTGTCTATGCAGTTTGAGGTGTGAAAGAATTTTGTGAGACGTTTTTTAAGTATTCAATGTACATTTTAAAATAACAAAAAGTGGATGTTTAAGTTCTTCATTTCAAAATAACTTCTTCACTTCACTTAGCTTTAGAAACAATTTTCCTTCTTAATTTCAATTTGAACATACATAAAAAGAGATCATGAGAAAACCTCTTAAATCGGTTGTATAATTTTCAGTCGATAAAAGTAAAAGAAGAAGACACAATTTTAAACGTGTGTTCACTTCATTTTTATAAGGGAAGAGAAGAAATTACAAAACGAAAGACTGTTTATGTTGTTGTTGCGAGAAAATATTGTCAATGACGGAGAAGAAGGGTGAAAAGATGTTCATGCAAATGTTTTTTTTTACTGGAAGGCATCATAATTATCGGCTATGAATGTATGTTTTTATTACTATTATTATGAGAAGAAACGAAAAGTTTGTGGACATAAATAAATGTTCTTGTGGGTCGTTGGAAGCATCTTCCTGAATCAGGTTTCTTACTATGCTACAGAAAAAAAAGTGACGTAAGATTTGAGTCCTAAAGAAATTTCAATTTAAAGAGGTGACCAACAATCGTGCATCACAATCTTGCATGTAGCATAAATTCTTGGTGTAGTCGAACGTTGAATGATTCTGTTGATGTGTGTGATTTATTTCAGCAAAGTAAAGGTTCTTACATCTTGTCTCGGGTTAGAACGAAACAAATACAAACGAAAAAGTTATTACATTTAGTCGCGAAGCATTCTTATTCATAGAATCTTGCCCAATGTGACTTCATTACTTGTAAAGGAAAGTGATGACAATTTGCAACGACAACACTTTTTTTATTTATTTCATTCAGTTCTTAAATCTTGTGTTGTTTCTCTCGAATAATTGCAAAAGATAAACTTTATGATTATTTTATATTAAATTGGGTTTTGATACTATCTTAATAAATAATTGTTAGATAAAACTAGAACAACCATCACAAATATGACTATGAAGTGATGGTGAAGAATTTGATACAAAATACGTAAGAAAATATTCGTTGATTTCTTTATCTTTTCAGCATACTTTTTTGTTAAGAAAATATTTTTATAGCATGTCAAGAATCTAATTTCGTTTCATGAGCAATGCTCAACTTTAGCGACATTTCGAATGTTTATGATCGTAAAATTTCACTGTTTATATGAAAATGAAGTAAATTTAGTCTAGAACTGAATGACTTGTTCTCCTTCATCTGAATTACCTCTTTAGCCTTGCAAATTCATTTAAATAGAAGAAAAAAGCGCGTGACTTTAAATTTTAATGAATTTTCCAGTCATATTTAGACAATTTGGAAATATTTGTGAATCCCAGAATCTTATATAACATCTATGGGTACACATTTTTCACATGTGCATACAAATACTGCCTTTTCCCATTGTCAAGTTCCTCTTTTTCACACAATATACTCTAAGTAGTGTGTAACTTCGTGCTTTTGTGCAACGTTAGACTAGAATTCTTTTTATCAGAATAAATGCAAAAGAAAAAGAAAATACAATTTTTTTCGATGCAATATGAAGAAAAGTTTCATCGAGTTGGGACGTACGAACACAAAACACTGAATGTGTATTTGAAAGTATAAAAAAAGGCTTCAATAGTGTTGCACAATTTTTTGCGCTGCTGTGAAGATAAAAAATAAAATTGCATGATGCTTTTTTACACACTTTTCACACATGTGTTTGCAACACGGACGAAAAGCAAGCACCGGAGAACTTCATTCGTGTTGGTTAGAAAAACGACAGAGAAGAGCGCATATCTTGCCGTTTGCCTCTGGGATATGAGCGAAACATGAAAACTCGATTTATTCTCACTGCGCTTTCTTACTCAATCGCATCGTATATAACGAAGCACATCGCTCTAACGTACAATACGGATAGGGACTTTTCCACATTCAAAAAGTGCTGGTTTCGTTTTGTTTTTGCTGCTGTATTCATTTAATTCTTCTCCTTTTTGTTGAATCAACATTTAAAAAAATTGTGTTTGCGAGCAATTCTCATCAACATTTTGCCAGTGCACTAGCAAAGTTGAACGCGATCGATTAACAACTTAAAAACAGCGGAGACGGGAGAAAATTTTTGTCATCGCGTTGCATTTCTTGAAATGTAATAAAGAAAAAATTAAATCATCAAACATTACATTGAAGTTTATAAGAAAAGTTTTATAAATCGTATTAAAATAGTTCATTAACATTTTTGGTTTTCCTTTTATTTGATCGAATTGGCGTGAATTCGAATTAATTAACATTATAAAAATTAATTGTGCTTGGGATAAAATTAGCAGGAGCGAAAATAAAAGTATAATTTCGTCCGATGGATTATTTTTGACAAAGAATCGTCAAATCAGAAAAATTATACTGATGTTAACGTTGTTTTAAATGCAGACATAAAGAAAAAGCTCCATTTACTATCTATAACAATTACTAAGTTAAGTGTTAGTTGAATAATTGATAAAGCAAGAGAAAAAAGTTCTTTTCTGGAACAAACCAGATTACAGAAGAAGGAAGGAAAAAAAATCATAAAAATATATTTTTATACGATGCATTTTTGATTAATAAGTGTTGATTCATAAAAAAATATAATAGAAAGTTCTAAAGAATCTAAAAGCACAGCGATATAAAACAAAGAGGGAAGACATAAAGAAATCAAATTAACAACATAAAACGCTTATACAAGTTCGGTTGTAAGAATGAAATAAATATAAAATGAGACCAAAGAAGTGCATTCTGAAAGTCGTTACAATTGACCAATAATTAATATCAATGAGTGAAATTTAAAACGAGAAAAATAGATTGTTATGTAACACTAGCTTGACAATAATTTAAGCGTTGTGACATTAACTAAAGTGTTAAATAAAAAAAAAGAAAAACTTTGTCAACTTTTTTCATCCAAGTTTACTTCCATTGACATTTGGATTTTCATTTTCCACCTTAACATTTCTCATCCCAGTGAGATCATCTTCAACGAAGAGGGAGGAGAAAGAAATCATTTTCACATCAATTTTACGCTTCAAATAGTTGTAATATAATTTATAGCTTAAATTCTATTAGGAAAAAAATATCAATTTAAGAAACCAAAAAGTAAGTTCAGAAATTTTTCTCATATTTCTTTTCAAATTAATAGAAAAAGTCATTCCCCGTCGGCGTTAGAAGCACATGACATTCGTCTAACGCAGTTATTTTATGAAACGTCAAAACGCGAAATGATTTTGCAGACATTAAAAAATGTTATATGCGAAAAAAATGTTGATTTGTGGAAAAAAGCTATAAATGAGATCAGACAACTGCAAAATATTTATGAGAAATTTTTTCTTCTGCTTCGCTAACTTTATAAAAAAAGAGTCATTTTTCAGTGCATAAAATTGCATAAAAATTGTCGCATATTCGAAAAAAAAAGATGATAGAAAAAATGTGACTGAAGTCGAACGAAAGCTCTCTCGTATCGTGTGAATGTGTGGGTGAAAGCTCTCTGGAGGAATTCGATCAATGTGTGAATGTATTGGCAAGATTAACACGAAAACACATTCTCCGAATGTAATTAATGCTGCCAATTTATGAATGTGTGGATGCCTTGCATGACTTCTCGAAGACATTTTTTTTTCTTCGTTTCCTTTGTGTCGTTACGATTCCATCAAACTTGAACTTGTGTCGCTTCACTAAAATTAATTGGAGTCTCATTAACTTGCATTCATTAACAAATTCAAATCAAAAGCTTTTTGCTCCACAAAATTTATATAAACTTGACTAAAAATAGTTTTCAACTTAATTTAATCACGCGCCACTTTCAGTCGTATCTTTAGAATCGAAACGAATCAGAATATTAATTCCATTGAAACATGAGATTAATAAATGCTTATTGAAGCGCAACGAAAAGCATTCTTCTATATTTATCGCACTGTTTCCAGCAAGTTATCACCCAGAAATCGTATCTTTGTCTCATCATCCGCCAATACCCGAAAAAATACTAAAAAAACTTTATCCCTCCGATATAAAAAGCCGAAATCTTAACAAATGCAACAACAAATTTTTCAATCTCTCTGTATGATGATGACGACGAGGCAAGAAAACGAAGCAAAAGAGAAGAAAAATTCGCAAATTTTTTGCACAAACTTTTATACTTTTATATTTTTTCTGCACATATACAGCAAAACGACGCTCAATTCGAACAAACCATGTCAATGTTAACAGCCAGAGTATAATGAATCTATTGGAACAAAAAGTGTGTATGAGTATGACTTGTGATTAGAACCGCGTTTCAGCGACTTTAACGTGCCGATATATAAATGATGGTCCACTGGGATCTTTAGTGGGGCTTTTTATAAAAAAAATATTTTCTAGTCTTTTTCATTTTTACTTTCAACAAATATTTCTCTGACTTTATTTTATATCATGGGCTAAAATCTGATTTCCATGTACACATTTGAATTTTGCTTCCCCGCTACAGCACCCAACTCGAAAATTAATCGACGCTTATGTGTGAGAGAGAACCGTAGCATATTTTGGTGTGGTGGTTTGTGCTTGGCTTTAGATACACATTCAAAATGTGAAATATAAAAAAAAATTTGCACATTATACAATCCTGCTGCTTCTTCTCCGCATACGAAGACTCACTCAATTTGACGTCGAACAAGCCGCCATTACATTCGCCTTATTCGTGTATAAAAAACTCTTTTTTCATTCTTTCTTTCGTGTAAGAGAGTTTTAGTGTCTGTTTTGTGTTTGAGAAAGGTAAAAGACCAAACGAATTTTCCTTCTGCCTTTTTTATATTTTTATTTAATCACATCTTTTTCCCTTTGATGGAACACGGATTTTCCCTTAAATGATTTGGTGGTATCAAGAACGACACTCATGAGGAAAAGATAAATAAAAATAATTTTTTAACTGGTGGAAAATAGCTACGGAATTTTATAAAAAAAATATCTGGAGATTTGTTCATAAGTTTTCATTCCGGCTAAGGAAGTTGAATTGAATTTCAAAGAAAAAATGCTGTAAAGCTCAATGTCGAAGGTAATAATTTCTATTGTTTTGTTTAGTGAAAATAGATCGTGAAAATGTTTGTGAAACTTGAAGGACAAGGACGAGAGTCATACAATTAACTTGATATAAAAAATGTATGATTAAAATGTGATGTGAACGACTCCTGAGAACAATTAAACTGGAAATCAAGTTGATTTAATTTTTTTTAACTTGCGTGAAGTGGAAAAATTCAATAAATCTTACCTTGGGTCGTTTCATGACCGTGATATGTTTGCAATCCTTTTATTATAAGTCAAATTACACACACAAAATAAAAGAATGAAGCCGGCCGGCTTTTGACTATTCAGTGAAATATAAAGAAGAAAGAAATAACCTTGAGGGGAGACGATTTTTTTCCTTCAACATATTTGTCTTAAGCTGTACACTTCCTTGTTGAATCTCGTCTTGAATGAAATGGTTTTTTCTGCCTTAGATGACAGTCGTCTGAACGTCTGGGTAAATTGTTTAGTGAACGCCAAGTGACTTGTTTCACTCTGTGCTGATCATCCACGTCAGTGATTTTATGCAAATTTACGTTGATGTACGCTCTGTCTGGCGCTTTAAAATCGTCCACGCCTTGTTTCTCATCCCAAATCCCTCATCAGATGTTCCAAGAAAATTACTCGTAATTCTTCAAATGTATTATCTAACAATTATGTAGAAGGAGTTTCCAATGCATGGCAAAAAAAAGAATTCTGAAAGAAACTGTTCTCTCGTCTCCTCCACCATTTTGATTTCTGTTTTTTTTTACGAAAAAAACTTTCTTATTTGGTTTCTTTCTGCCTGTTCTTTATTTCATTTCCCTTTTTAATATTTTACATAGCAATTATTTCGGAATCAATTAAGCGATAAATTAAAAAGTGTAAAATAATTTATTAATTAATAAGAAACTACTGCAGTAGAAATAACCAAGAAAATATTTGTGAGTGACTCGCGAATAAAATTTATTAAAGAAGATAAAGGAAGCAATAGTGTAACAAATCTCAGATTCCTAATTCAATTGATTCATAACTTTAGTAATTTTCCATTGTGCTTATTTCTAATGGATTTTATGCGGTGATTGCCTTTCCCGGTGTGGCTGCTTTAACCAGCACATTCATTTAAGCACACATTTAAATTAATTGCGATGCAAGTGTGCATGTAAGTACGAATGTATGAAGGCATGTATGGAGCTGTAGAGAATATATTTAAAAAAAAGTGCACTGTACTTCTTCTACCCGTTTTTTTGCACTCTGATGAAAAAGAATTCAGAAAAATGTGCTTTTTCACCATTTTGAATTTGCTTCTTTCCGTCGCTCTCATGTTTCTTATGAAGCCGACAATTGCAGATTGCAATCGACAAGAAAAATTGCTTGTTAAACACGTGGTGCTTGATTAGTATTTAAGATTTCCCTGAACGATAGATTAATTGATAATATCATTTAATTGATTTTGTTGTCTCATTCACAACGATGAATGAAGTTCTAAAGTCGTCTAAAATTAGAAGGCAGTTCTCGCAAATCCACATTGAATACGTTGAAAGCTTTACGTATCATTAGCAAAAAAGTTCAAATCTTTTTTTTTATCTCATTGTATACGAAGAAGAAAATGAATTTTCCTTGAAAACGTATTCTGTGGGTGTACGTGAGATATTTTCTTGAGATTGAAAAATCAAGAAAAGAAAACCGAAAGAAGAAAGAAAGAAAATTTCACATCCGTCTCGTCCTAGAACATGTTAGTCCATAGAAATATTTTTCCTTTTTCCCCCTTTCTCCTAGTGATCCAAAAATAAATTCGATTGAATATCAAAGTTCAATATACCCGAGAGAACCAACACAATCAAGCTAAAGTGCGCACGGCGACTATGCACAATGTGTCTTGTATTGTGTCCATGAAACTTTCACGCTAGTATTGTCGGAAAAACGTACATTTTCGGTTTTCTTTCCGATTATTCTCAAAAACAGAAATTATTCTTCAATCCTTTGAATTTTTGACCCGACAATAAATTTCTCTTTGTTTTAACCTTTTTACTTCCTCTCGCATTCACCAAAAGCTTCTCGTTTTATTTTTCGCATATTTATTCACACACCCACACAAAGAAAACATTCAAAGGAAAAGATTTTCCAACGTAAACATTTTTTCACCCTTACCTACCCCATTCAACGTCGTCTGATTCCATCCCATGTCTCGATACAAGGAAAATATGTGTTTGTAGCCAGACGATGGCTGAAGCAATAATACAATTATAAAGAAAACAAAATTCCGGGGGGTTTTCCATAAAAAGAAAATGTGGGAAGTAATTGCGAAAGGAAAAGAAACTTGTGATTCCGCATTGACTGAGAAAGCGGAGAGAAAAGTTTTCCTTCCCTTTTTATTGTTGTTAATTCTCTGCTTCTTTAAATATAAATTGAATTGCTACGCAACTGTTTAACAACATTCTGATATTGCAAATGTTATTCGATAGGGATGAGTGATAAGTACTCAAACTTAACACCAGACATTTAAAATCGTAGTTAAAGGATTCATCGCTTTTCTAGCTGTTATATCACTGTCATGTCTTGCTGTTTAAATTTAATGCAAAAGAAAAAAAGTTTTCTTGAACATGCAATTGCAATATCGCAAACATACATTTCAATTCATTCAACTTTTCTTTCTTTATTATTTTACTTCAAATAAAATATTACCTTAAAACACTAAACACAAGGAATGTTTGCGCTTTTTGTGAGAAAGAAAAACTCATTTAATGTGAATTATGCCGGAAGACGTTAGAATAGGAATAAAAGGAACAAACTATAAATTTTCCAAGTCCTTTTTCTCTTGCACAATGTAGAAGGAAAGTATTTAGACAACATCAAAAGCACACGAGCGAGAGAGTGTATGAGAAAAGCAGGAAAAGTGCCACGAGACGACTCGTTTTTAGCGCAATCAAAAAAAGAAAATTATTGATTTTGTCTGCAACTCTCCACGTTGTGTTGTTGTTGTCGTCGGGTGTTTAAATTTGATTCTGTTTACATTCTCGTCTCACTACATACAACAGAAGTGAGAGAATGTTGTGCTCTTCAGTGCGTGAGGGTGGATGGTGAATGTTACAGACAGAAGTTACACAAGGAAGGAAAATCGTCGAATAATTTGATTTTTCTTTCTTTCATATTTTCTTCCTCGATTTCACGAATATCACGATTAAATTGTTTAGTTTTCCTCTTCCAATCTGAGGTCGATTGACTTTCGTTGTTGTCTTCTTCTAGTTTCAGATTCCGATAGAAATGTTTTCTCTCATCTCACATCATTATATGTGGGTGGCTTGCATTATTTGCGTTGTGATTTTACCAATCCGATGACTGAAAAGCTTTCTACTCTTTCTCGTTTCCACGTTAAATATTTTTTCATGTTGATTTCTAAAAATAAAAGAAATGAATCGAGAGGAATTTTCCTTAATGATTATAAAATTGAGGCAGTTTATTTTTACTGTACGTACTGTAAATTCAACGAGTTCAACCCGCCTTCTCTGATATGTTTGCATATTAAAATTTTATCATGATTGCGCTTAGACTTTGTTTTGTTTTTAGGTTAAATTATTGATGAAACAAATTGCGCTTTTTAGATTCCTTCCATTTCAAATTTAATTTCCTTCTTGCAATGCTTCAACCATAAATTGCTTAAGTTCCTGTTTCCCATTTGAAGTATTTTTCCAACATAAGTAGGAAACATATTTGACGAGTTTTGATTGAATTTTCTTTCCTTCTATGCTAAAATATTTCACATTCTTTTGCAATCTCTTTCATATTAAGCTTTTTATATTATCACAAGTCACATAATTTGATAAGAAACACTTTGTCGATTTATACAAAGAGTAAAAGGTAATCAAAAAAGCTTTTTCCTGCGATAAATATTTCATGATGTTGAATGATGGCTTCGCTTTTTCTTTCACACTCCAAATGCTACATGTTGTCATGTAAATACACACAAAACTCACACAGAAACATTGCGTCGCTTTTTAATTTGCTGAAAAAATCGTTTGCAAATCTTTTTTTCTTTTTCAATTCATGTCTTTACGAGTTGTGCAAAAAAAATTGGTGTTTGTCTTAAAGTCGCTACAAACACAGCTTTTTTACAAGCAACCGAAAGAAAGGTTGCCGTATCTTTAAAACGACTTTGTGTGGCTCCTTTTGCTGTTTAGCATTGTATGCCATGAAGATCTCATGACTCTGAGGGTAAATTTGATTAATGATAAAAGTGTAATGACTTTAGGAATGTTCGAGGAAGTTTCTCAAATGCATTTGAAGCTTCAATCACAATAAAATTCATCAGACATTAAATCTCATCAACCCACAAATGACAAGAATATTTGTGTGTGGAAAATACATTTGAGGGTGATCAAAAAAATTATCGTGAAGGTCGTTAGACCATCGAGATCATTGAACCCACTCGCGCTGCTGCCCGAGTTGGTTCTTTGTTGCGAAAATGTATTGAGAAAAAAAAATACTGCGAAAAATGAGGTTTGCTTCGATACTCTTCGCGCTTTGTGCAAGTTTGATAGTTGAATTTGAGATCTAAACCGACGGAAATTTAATGATCAAAGTGTCTGCTTCGTTGGATGTGAAAAATTATTCCATTTCACAATTAATTATGGTAATGAAGAATATAAATATTTTCTCTTGTACTCTTCCTTTATACTTCGTCACTTGACATTAAACTTTGTGTAATTTGAATAATTTTCCTTTAAAAGCTTTTAAAAATCACTAAACTTATTTTTTTACAATTTTTTTCTTAATTTCTAAACGCACTAGCACAGCCCTTTTTACATCAATGTGAAAGTTCTGTTAGTGGAAGTTTTTTTTCAATTGCGTAAGATGTAAAGTGATTAAAGTGAATGTTAATTGCTAATTAATATAGCAAAAAAAGCAGCCATCTCGCGAACAATACACCACGGCCGTCTGCTGAAACTGCAGGCCAATCTTCAACTAAAAAGTATCGCTAAAAATTAGAAATTTTAATTCGTAAGACTCGCGAAAAAAAATTGCGATACGCACTTTTTGTGTGAATGTATATGAGGACGACCTAAATTTCATCCGAATGCGTGAACGTTAATTTGGTTGTGTATGGAGAATGTTCAGTGGCGGGTGATATAAAAATATATTCAAGGAAAAGTTTATAACTCATTGCAAGCAGGAGTTCAAGGACATAAAAGTTCAGCTAACATGCTAAAGTGTATTTAAAATTATCATATTTCGACCTGACAGTCATAAATGACAATAAATTGTCAACTCAACATTGAATAAAAAATAAAACTCGTCACCCATCCCATCTTATTATACCGGTATTTATTTTATAATAAAAACGCAACAATCTAATGTATTCTAAAAGCCAATTGTTGTCATCAATAGAAAACTGCGAGCATACGCACCAACACAATTGTGCGTGACCCAATTTTTCTTTCCTTCACAGCATTTACCCACATTTTGTTTCTACGCGCGAGACTTGCGAATTTTTTTTTCTTCTTTCTTGCATTCTACGCACATTTTTGTTTCATTCGCTTTTTATTATACCTTTAATCACTTCTTTTTCACTTTTTTTTGCGAGATCGTAGATACTTCGTAGACAAACGAACAAAAATATTTTTTGTGCGAATTTTTTTTATTTCTTTCTTTAAATGGAACAAAAGAGAAATGATTGAAAGTTTTTACTTTTTTCGGCGTTTGCGTTGCGTAAGATTTTACTGTTATTAGATTTAATCTATTGCTTCGCAAATCATAACCTATGTCAATGAATAATGAAACTTTTTTGACTGACAATGACTGAAAATAACATCGTGATGTAAAATTTGAACTTTCTCATCTTAATATTTAGCATGAATGTACAAAATTTAATGTTTTCTCTTTCTTCTTAGAAATGGCAGAAGGAAATGGAGAAATCGTTGATGAAACGACAAAAAAGTCGGAGGATCGTGGCGACGGTGAAAAGACAGAAGACTACCCAAAATTGCTAGAATACGGATTAGATAAGAAAGTTGCTGCCAAATTAGATGATATTTACAAAACGGGCAAGCTCGCCCACACCGAACTCGATGAGCGCGCCCTCGATGCGCTGAAAGAATTTCCCGTTGATGGTGCCTTGAACGTGTTGAGTCAGTTTCTTGAATCGAATCTAGAGCATGTATCTAATAAATCGGCTTATTTGTGTGGCGTCATGAAGACGTACAGGTGAATGAAACATTTTTAATATTCAAGAAATATTCAATACAGCTAATATTAATCTTTTTTCATTAGACAAAAGAGTCGAGCCAGTCAACAAGGAATCCCAACACCTGCAGTTCCAGTCACAGTGAAAGGTCCCGATGAAGAGAAAATTAAAGCAATTCTCGAACGTACAGGATACACATTGGATGTCACGACAGGTCCATTTCTATTCCTTAAATATTTAATCAATGAAATTATGAAAAAATAAATTTTGATGAAATTTTCTAGGACAACGAAAATATGGCGGACCGCCACCAAATTGGGAATTAGCACCACCAGGAAACGGCTGCGAAGTGTTCTGCGGAAAGATTCCCAAAGATATGTATGAAGATGAACTGATTCCATTGTTTGAGAAATGCGGCACAATTTGGGACTTGCGTCTGATGATGGACCCGATGACCGGCACAAATCGAGGTTATGCATTTATCACATTCACAAGTCGGGATGCAGCATACAATGCAGTCAGAGAGGTAAGTGCTTGGATTGATGATGTTTTGTGGTGAACTTTTTCTCTCACATTCACTTTTTGTTTTAATGAATCTTTTCATTGCATAACTTTTTTTCATGATTGAGATATCTAGTAAAGAAACAAAAATCGATAATTATTTAGTCAAATAGAAAAAGAAAACTTGCCAGTTTCAAATAGCTTCCTTTGTAGTTTATTATATAAATTTAATAACTTTTTGTCTTCCATGAAGACGTTGTATTTATATTTATTTATTTATTTTTCTTATTGAGTAGATAACTTTGACCATCCTTTTATAATTTCCTGCTCGAGCATGAGCTTGTAGTCGAAACATAGGAAAATATTTTTTAAAAACTTATCTTTCAGTAGATTGTTCAACTCAATCAAGAACATAATAATTCTAAATTAAATTTCTGTTTCCAGATTAATAGATAAAAAGAAAAGCTTTTAAAGAAAAATGATAAAACCAATCTAGAGATTAAAAAGTAAAACTGCTTTTTATCTCTCGCTTCTTTCCAATCGTCGTACAACTTCTGCAGAGTCACTTCAAGAATTTCATATTTTCTGATGATTATTTTTCTTATTTCATATTCTGGCTATGTTTCTCCTTTCGGTTATGTTGCTTCCTCCTTGCAATCAAACTGTATATAAACTCCATGAAACCCAAACTGATATTTTATTTTATTCCTTTAGTTCTCTTACCTTTAAATTTATCATTTAGTTTATAATTTCTGTGATTAACACTTTTCCTTTACAAACGAACTGTTCGAGGAAAGAATGTCGCGAGAATATGTTTATGTGCAAATGTATATTAGTTTCTCAATTATCTTTGGAAGAGATGGAGAGCCCAGCATTTATTGGAAACACCGAACTTAATAATCGGTAGCAAATTGGCTTGTTAATTTGGATGTAGGAAGAAGAAAACGAAAGTGACTTCGGTTCGGTGGATAATTGGCTAAATGCAATGTTATGCAATTTTGTGAACATCAGTTGAACTCTTAAAAAAAACAAACAGAAAGAATGAGAGAATAAAAAAATTACACATCCCGGATAAAAAAAAAACGAAACCATCGTGGGGTCATTGATACTCCAAATGCATACAAACAAACACATCAAAACTGAATTAAAAATAAAATGTTGAAATACAAAAATGAAATGAACAACATCTGGCCGATTCAGGATGGTCAATACTCATGTATACATGGAAAAGAAAAATGAAAATTTACTTTCAGGTCTCCTCTTTGCACTCAACGGCCACCAGATTGCGATGCGACTTCATGTGATTTGGAAATAACAACCATTGGCAAAGATTGACATGCAAATTCAAAATTTTCTTCTTCTATTAGATTAAATTTAAAACAAAGAAGCTTCTTTGGTTTATTTAGCTTATAATCTGCTTTAATTATTTAATTGGCTTTCATTGTAACTCTGCTTTTTATTTCTATTTAAACACTTGATGGTTCCGGGTTCATGAAACTTCTGGTCTTAATTTTAATTTTATATTTCACAATGCGAGCATGTTATCAGCAAAAAATTATCTTCTGTCTCTCGTTGATCTTAAAAAGTCTTCCCTTCAGTTATCTCCTTTCTTTCTCGTTACAATTTCCTTTTTCTATGTCAACGATGCAGATGAAAAGCAAGATAAGGCTTGAAGTTCTCGACAACGATGGCTTTGCTTATTATCTGCTTCGTTAGTTGCACTTCAACTGTAGTAAAATTTAATATTGTCTTCTTTCAACTCATTCACAAGAAAGGAGAAGAAAATGCTTTTATTTTGATTTTCTCTTTTTATGTTTTCTGTTAGTCTATTTTTTTTATTTGTTTAAAATTCTAAAAGGAAAATTATTTTTTTATTATTTTCGTATTGCAAAGAAAAGAAATTATTGGCAAGAAAATTTCACTCTCGAGAGGAAATTTTGTATGTTTAGATTATGCTTTTTTTTCGTTTTTATGATTTTTATTTTTCTCTTCTTCTCTCCCCAACATTCGCCAACAGCTCGATAACTTCGAAATTAAACCCGGCAAGTGCTTGAAAATAAATGTTAGCGTACCCAATCTGCGCCTCTTTGTAGGCAACATACCGAAATCAAAAGGCAAAGAGGAGATATTAGACGAATTTGGCAAATTGACAGGTAAATGAACAAAACAAAAACAAAACCAAAAACAAAATCAGCAAGTTTTAAAGTAAAAAGTCTTCGAAAACCACCAACACAGACTATTGTCGCATAAATAATTCTTCGCGTTTAAAGCTTCTTTCACTAAGCTTTAGCTTTTTGGTTTTTAACAATAAAAAAGAATGATGCGACTTGTCATCAACTCTACTAACGATCAAAACGTGCTAATTAACTCGTGTTGTGTTGAAAGTTGTTAAATTTTATAAAAATGAAAAAATGACAAAGTCGTGGGCTCTCGTCACACCTGATCTTTTTGCGCCTCGTATCGTCTCTTGAAACATCATCGCTTCGTTATCATGTTTTATAAAACAAATGTCATTCATTCATATGAATATGATTTCTTGCAATCCATTTTGATATTCAATTCTTAAGTTTGGCAGCAATTTTAAAAGTTCATCTAACGATCGAAACAAATATCAAAAAGTGCTTATTACGCATACCATCTGCTTGCAATGTTTTTTACCTCATTGAACGTCAGCAGTACAGCAACAGCAATGCAAACATATTCATCATTTGTTTTTGTTCGTTGTTTAGGTTCTATGAACTTTCAATTCCTTTTTTCTTCACGAGTGCATATCCTTCCTGGAAGAGAGTTTACTGAACTCTTTCATATTTTCCAATAAATAAATAACTTCTAATACGCTGCTAAGTATGCATCAATGCAGAACCCAAAAAAGGAATAAAAAAAGATCGAATGTGAATGTTGCGCAAACACCTGTTATAAGATCACATCATGAGAATTTCATTTCACTCGCAATTAATCCAATGAGAACTCGTTGTTTAACATTCGCTTGTCAGTATCATACGTTATCATTATTTATATTTTCGTTTTATTATCATTTCACATTAAGTTATATGTAACTTATGAGTTTGAGAATTATTTCATTTTATTTTTCCATCATCATTAGAATTCCCATAGATTATTTTTATTTATAAAATCATTTCATTTTTTCGTTCTCTCACACATCTCACGCCTCCTTCCAGCAACAACATAATCAAATATGTATACAGTTTATGTTTTTTATACATGCTTCATGAAGTCTTCATCAGAAAATCATAATATTTATATCTTCACAAAAATACAAACAAAAAATTGTAAATCACAAGGAAAATGCTTTTGGATTTTTTAACTATTCAATTGAAAGAAGAAAAAAAAAATCTGAAAACTTTTATCTCCAGTCATTATCTTGATTCAAATTCTTCTTCCCTTTTTATTTATTTATTTATTTGGTTTTGATGCCAATCAATTCATATCCAACAGTTTAGCGAAATGATTTTATTGTCAGATCAAAAATATGTCTCAATCATTCGTTGATTTTCATTCCTTCGATTCATTTAATTAATGCAGATTAAAAAGACTACAAAAACATTCCATTTTTGTCTTCAAATATTAATTAATTACAGCTTAATGATTATGAAATTCGGAAAGGCAAAAAGATTGGTGTAACGATATCATTTAACAATCACCGGCTATTTGTCGGCAATATACCTAAAAATAGAGATCGCGACGAAATTTTAGAGGAATTTGCTAAATATGCACGTAAGTGAATTAAACCAACCAAACAAAAAATTCAAACCACTAGCCGAACCAAAATTATTTTTCATTATCGATGAAAAAAAGCGAACAAAATATATTTAAATTAACAATTTTCTTTCGTCTCAAAATTATTCAACCTCCAAATTTGTTGATTGCATCAAAATTCTACTAAAATTATCAAATCGGATATTCGAAAAAATTAAAAAACCAAAAAGATTTGTATGTAAAATTGACACACAAACACCCACGAACACGAATTCGATCAAAATTAAAAAGATGTGAAATTTTTATTTAATTAATTATCATAGCAAATAAGATTTTTAATTTGCAACTGATTTTTAATGAAAATTCGATAAAAAAAACTTCAATTGGTGAAATTATTATTAACATATAAGTTACTTAACAGTTTTAATTGGCTAAGTTCGTTAGAGTGCTTGAAATGAAAGCTTTTTCTGTTCATAAAATCATTTCAGACACTCAGAAAATGAAGTTACTATAATGACTACCTTTTAGTAACTTTTTTATCCTAACATCGTCAATTGGCTTGTTAATTAATTTATTTTCTCTACGAAACTGTTCTGTAGCTCAACAATTTCATTAAAAAACCCTCGAAAAATTCATTGCCAAATTCGCTTATTTAATTACTTTAAAAAAGAAGGAGAAACTTTATTTTGAACGTGTATTTGCAAAAGTAACATTAACGAATATTGAAAAAGTTTCATGCTGAGTATGTTAAATCTTTGCTACATCAATTGTCAGGCTACAGAGTTCCTCTTATACTCCTTACTTCTCTCGCTTCGTAACTTAAACACACAAACATAGGAAAAATACATTTTCAATAATTATGTAATCATTCTATGATTGAAAATTCATCGATTTAGTTTTTTTTCTCCATCAACCAACCTCGTTTTTCCATGCTCTTCAGAAAAGAAAAGCAAAAAGTTTTTCCGCATAGCAAAATTTAATTTCTCAGTAATGACTGGAGAAGGAAATCATAATGAAATTTTATATCATGTCTTTGATTGAAAGAATAAATTTGCACAACTTAAATAAAACTTTTAACGACTATTAATAATCTTTCATCAACGTGTCCTAATCAATAATTATTTTTTCACATTTTAAGTTCTTTTTATATCTCTCTATCTCTATTTTTATCCACCAATATTTTTGTTTTGGATATCTACTTAAATGTTTTAAACTTTTTTTCCTCTCTTTTATCTATCTCTTCTATTATCCCTCCACCCACAACAACCTTATGCGTTATGTGGCAAAGAAAACTTGTGTAAATATTTTTATTGTTTAAATTTAATTCTAAATGTGTTTTAAATTTAAAAAGAAAATCTATGATAATCAAATGAATAAATTAAATAATTTAAGCGTTTTTTGGCATTCGACGGGAAGTAAAATGTGTAACCAAAAATAAAGAGAAAAATCGAAATTGTTAAGCGTTGGAAATTTGTTTCTGAGAAAAATAAATGTTTTTAGATATTTACATAATTTATTTTCCTTTTAACATGTATAACTAAACTCTTAATTATTAGTTTTGAAATTATTATCTGAATTATTTTATTATTTCAATTAATTAATTATCTTTCATCATGAACCTTTTAAATGAATGATGATAACAGCCGGTTTGATGGAAGTCATCATCTATAGTTCGCCTGATGATAAGAAGAAAAATCGCGGCTTTTGCTTCCTGGAATACGAGTCACACAAAGCAGCTTCTTTAGCTAAACGAAGACTGGGAACTGGTCGAATTAAAGTATGACAGGAATAATAAAGTTAAATAACTTTCTGAACAACAAAAATGTTTGTTTTTAAAGGTCTGGAGTTGTGATATAATCGTGGACTGGGCTGATCCCCAAGAAGAGCCTGATGAAGGAACGATGAGTAAAGTGAAAGTTCTTTATGTTCGCAATCTCACACAAGAAATCAGCGAAGAGAAGCTCAAGGTATAAAAAATTTAATTATTTAAAATTGTATTTTGTTTAATTATGTTTTAAATTTAGGAACAATTTGAGAATTATGGCAAAGTGGAACGAGTTAAGAAAATTAAAGACTACGCCTTTGTTCACTTCGAAGATCGTGACAACGCTGTGCTGGCAATGAGAGATTTGGATGGAAAGGATGTTGGCGGATCGAATATTGAAGTAAGAATGAAAACTCTCCAAACAGTAGAGAAGAAAAGAAAGATTTATTCATGATTTTCTTTAAGGTGTCGTTAGCAAAACCACCGTCAGATAAGAAGAAAAAGGAAGAAGTTTTACGAGCACGTGAGCGACGTATGATGCAAATGATGCAAGGCCGATCGGGAATTGTTGGGTAAACTTAATCGAATAAAAGAGAAATATTCATAAATGTTTGATATAAAATAACAAATATGATTTTAGAATGTCACCAACAAGCATGATGCCACCACCGCTACCGCCTGTTGGAATGAGTCGAGCTGGAACGAGTACACAACCAAGAATACCACTTGGACGTGGTCCTATGGCTCGTGGAGATTACGGTAAGTATTTTTAATTAGATATAAACTTCTTAAGACCTGCCCAAGTGGCAAATAAATCAGATTATAAGATTAATAATCACGATGAAGCAGAAATTCTTTGATTCCATAAGTTTTATTAAAATATGTTATTAAAAGAAGATAAAGAAGAAGAATGAAAAAAAAAACATTAAAATTAAGGATTAGACATTAAAAGTAGGAAAGAAATGTTCCCGCGGATTAATTGAATTAATTTAATTAAGTAAAAAAAATTGTTATAAATTTGGAGAAAAATTCGGGAAAAAATATTTTTATATTGATTATTATTTTTGATCCCATTGTTGCAATGATCTTCCTTACTTTCCTTTGTTTCCTTAACTCCCACACAAAATAACTATTGAACTATTATGCTATTAACTTTTTTTTTCGTTTTAAAAACAATTTAATTTTATATTCTTATCATTTTGGGGTTGTTGCGGTACATAGAACAATTTCTTTAAAAACATTATTTAGATCGCAACTGCCAATCGCCTGATTTTCAATTTTCTCTTTCTTTCTATTTTCTCTATCTTTCGAAACAATTAAAATTGTTGATTATAAGTGATGAGAAACGAAACATTTTTGATTATAAACATGTGAAAATTGTCATAAATTTTTAAAGAAATATTCAAGACACAAAGGTTAATAATCTAAAATGATAAGAATTGTTAAATATTTATGTAAAGAATTGGATTACAATAAGTTGAACGATTATGTTTTAGATAGAAATTAATATGGTGAAGGAATGTTATTGGTTGTAGAAATGTTCTTTTTGTAATTAAGTGATGACAAATTTAATTGATTAAAATTGTGACGATTTGTTACTTTTTGTAGTTTATACTTTCAATAATTAAATTTGGAAGAATCAATAACATTCGATCACTCATAACTCTTATCATGACTCATCTTATCTTATTTTTTTCTAAAATCTAATAATTATTAACAATTCTCTTTACCTTTTGATTATATTATTTGCTTTGTTTTCTTTTGTTATCAAAAATATTTCCTATCATAATGTTTTATTTGAAAACTATAATGAAAAAAGAGATAAAATTAAATTTCAAAGAGAAAACTTGTCGATGCATGAATTTAATTTTCTTATAATTTATTCCACAAACATTTACACACACTCGCAAAACAACCTGCAGAATCGTGATTCCAACAATTTTCTTTCAATTTCCATTAGTCTCACAAGAAATGTCTTGAGTTAAATGTCATGTCTAAGCTTTCCCTGACTTTTTATGTTCGTAGAATTTTCTTAATATCTTTTTTATTATCCATGATGCATGTTGAATATGCCTTTCAGTCTTTGTTTCTTTGTTCTTTATAAAAAGGCATGTTGAAATTTAAATAAATTAAGACGTAATTAGTTAGGATTTTTTAATTATACATTTAAAAATTTTGATGAGAATTAAAATTTGATGAAATATTATTGGTAAGTAAGAATTGAGCAATGTTCGTTGGACGATCTTGGAACGTGGGGATTACTGAAGAACTTTCTTTTTCTACTGATAGAATAAAAACAAACATAATATTAGTAACACTACTTTTGATTTTTGATTTTTTGACAAATTTAGTTAGTAAATAAACTTTTATTTAATTTTTTTTGTTTTAACATTTTATTTTTATTTTTTTTCTGTTCTCTTTAATTAATTTCTTTTCTAATTTTATTCCATTGCGAGTTGCGTTTAAATTCACGTCATCGTCGTCGTTCATTTTGTTGTATTCGTCGTCATCGTCGTCAATTATAGAAAAGCTGGAGCTATTATAGTTTTATTTCAGATTAAAAAGTAAAAAATGAATCAAAAAAGTTCTAATTACATCTCGCTCTCTCTATTTATATATTTCTATAATAATCTTATCGTCTTTGACTAAGATGCTGATGCTGATGTTGTAATGCTTCACCTTATTCATATTTTTATAGATTATGATTATGATTTCTATGGTTTTTCTGACTATCGCGGAGGCTATAATGAGTCGTATTATGATGAATATTATCGCTCATTCGATGGAGATCAATATCCGTCGTATCAAACCTACGATTATGCACGTGGCTCAAACGCCGGAGGGCAGCGACCTGGACGTCAAAATTCGGTGGGTCTCAATACGAATCTATTTTTCTTTTGATTTTATCATACAAAAAAAATTAGAAATTTGGTTTTGTCAAAATTATTTTGTCCTTAAATTTATCTTTGGTTGATGTAAAATACAAAAAATATTTTTCTTTTTTTTTGTTATTCTTTGGTTATTAATTTAGTTTTTGTTTTGGTGCTATGAAAATTTAATTTTTTGAAGCAACAAATAAAGAATTACAAAATTCAAAAATGTTAAAAGAAATTGAGAAATTGCTTGAATGAGACAAATTCTGGTCGCAATTGATTAAAAAACAAACAGCATAAGGATGTTTATATCTACTGATGATTAATGATGAACTTTATTATATTTTTCCATCATATTTTATGCTGGCCCTCACTGCGCTTTTAAATCCGCTGATTTATCATACATGCGATGACGATAAAATCTACACTCGTAAATATTAAAAATATATGAATTACTTAAAAATAATAAATCCCAGCAGAACATCATAAAACAATTTAATATTTTTGAATGAAATAAGAAAATCATGTAATGTATAACGTGATGATGAATATTTCTTTTCCATTTATTTTCTCATTAAATTATTATTATTATTATTTATTTTTGAATTCNGACTCATCTTATCTTATTTTTTTCTAAAATCTAATAATTATTAACAATTAAAAAACTCTTTACCTTTTGATTATATTATTTGCTTTGTTTTCTTTTGTTATCAAAAATATTTCCTATCATAATGTTTTATTTGAAAACTATAATGAAAAAAGAGATAAAATTAAATTTCAAAGAGAAAACTTGTCGATGCATGAATTTAATTTTCTTATAATTTATTCCACAAACATTTACACACACTCGCAAAACAACCTGCAGAATCGTGATTCCAACAATTTTCTTTCAATTTCCATTAGTCTCACAAGAAATGTCTTGAGTTAAATGTCATGTCTAAGCTTTCCCTGACTTTTTATGTTCGTAGAATTTTCTTAATATCTTTTTTATTATCCATGATGCATGTTGAATATGCCTTTCAGTCTTTGTTTCTTTGTTCTTTATAAAAAGGCATGTTGAAATTTAAATAAATTAAGACGTAATTAGTTAGGATTTTTTAATTATACATTTAAAAATTTTGATGAGAATTAAAATTTGATGAAATATTATTGGTAAGTAAGAATTGAGCAATGTTCGTTGGACGATCTTGGAACGTGGGGATTACTGAAGAACTTTCTTTTTCTACTGATAGAATAAAAACAAACATAATATTAGTAACACTACTTTTGATTTTTGATTTTTTGACAAA